>BPLR01006209.1:0-82401 GCA_021605095.1 Caerostris extrusa
AAGAGCTTATATGCAACCAAATGCAGGTACAGGAAGATAATTTCTTCCTAAAAAGATAAAAACCTGAAGCTGCTAGGAGTTTGTCGTGATTATCTCTGAAGGTTGTAATAAAATAAGTATATGTACTGGATAGTTCCATCTGGCATGGTAAAGAATTCTTGGAAGATCTCATTAAAAAATTCTGTGTGGAAAGTAGCTGCTTTTCTCTTCGTAGATCCTGCCAAGTGTGAGGTCCGATGGCCAATTGTTCTTGGGTAATCGGGTCTTCTTTTGCGTCAAAAGGCTTCAGGCCTAGCCGCCAGCTGTGCTGAATGCTTGTGAGTGGTTCGCATCTGCGCCGCCGTTAAACTGTAGGTCGATGTCTAATTAGCCCAAAGTGTATAAAATGACTGCTGACCTCAGATGACAGACCAACCCCTGTTGGTCCCATACGTTATCAACAGATTTGGTTAGTGGCTCAACCACGGAACTGTAGGAACCGGTTAAATTAGCTCGCCAGCATGCAATAAAATGACCAGAGTATAAAACCCGTAGCTCAATTGCCGCCAGTGTAGAGTACCTGCACGGTGTGATAATGACCGTAATTTCACTAATCCCATATACATAGATAGCGTAATCGTGACTCGTCACATATCTCTGTATGTACTGTAATGTTGGATCACATTCATTTGAAAAATAATTGCCAAATTTCTAAAAATTAAGAAAATAATTTTTTTTTCAAATTTATATATATATATATATATATATATATATATATATATATTATATATTATTTTCTTCAATTTTGTAAATTTTTTTAAAAACTGTATCCTGTATCCTCAAAAAAAGTTTTCGAAAAGTTCTGAAACAATTGACTTTGTCAATAAACGATTAACAAAAAGTCTCGAGTAAGAGGGCACAAATCATAGAGAAATAATTGAAAATGTATATATAAAAACCTATGGAAACTTTATTAATTTTATAATTTTTATATTTGGTGAGTATATAGCTGACCCCTCTTAAAATGTGTATTTATTTGAGTGCAGATGTTTGGAAGCGAATATTAACTATAAGTAGTGATAAATAATTTTAAGAATGCTTCTAGAATTTTCTTTTGTATTCCTCTTTACATTATCCTCCCTTTTTTAAGTATGGCACGTTTTGGATATTAAATATGTGCAATGAACAATTTGTAGTTTGAAAACCTTTATTTAATATAATAAAAATATATTTGCTATGAATATTTATTTAATTATTATATTAGTAATATTTACATATTGATAGAAATAGAAATTTATTTAAATGATATGGGAAATTAATTTCAAATCAACTATTGTACATTATTAAATAAGAGTCTTTATTTTAAAATAATTATAAAATAATTCTTATTTTTACTACCAATTGAATAATTACTTTTCCTATTAATAAATTATTCTTATATTGTAAACTTAGATAAGGTTAGGATGCATTTTACAGCTGCCCTCTTACTTACTACTTATGTTTAACATTTAGTTTTATCGGTACTTAAGTTTAGCAGTCTCATTTTATCTTTAAGTATTTTTCAATGTAAACATTTGCAATAAAGTGATTTAGTTAGCACTATAATTGACTATTTAATTAAGGTATTTTTAAACAATAATATACTGCTGATATTTACTTTCTGTTTGCATTAATTTGCAAAATTTATGTTATATTATAATATATATATTAAAATAAAACGAAATCATTGCTTAATAAAAATGTTTGCGATTTTTTTTTAGGTCACATTCAATTAAATACATCGATACCTCAAAAATATCAATACCTTTAGTAGTTAATGCCCTCTTGGACTCCTCTAACTCATGTGTCAAGATAAAGGGAATTAGAAGAGAAAGAGTACCAACCCGCAAGTTTTGTAAAGTGTTAATGCCCCTCTCTTCCTTGACTCCTCTGGAATTCCAAAAGCTAAGATGAAGAATTCACAGAGAAAAGCAGTGAGTAATCAGCCCAAGATTTGTAGTTACAATGCCTTGACCTCTAACTCCATGTTAAGATAAAGGAATTCAGAAAAGAAAGAAAGAATTCAGCCCAAGATTTGTAGTGTTAATACCCTTGACTCCCTCTAACTTATGTTGAATGGCTAGAAAAGAGGTGATAGGGTGACGCACCTGCAAAGCTTAGTTAATGCCCTTGACTCCTCTAACTTATGTTAAGATAAAGGAATTCAGAAAGAAAAGAAAGCAGTTCAACCCAAGCCAGGAGCGGCATACCCTTGGACTCTAACTATGCAAGAGATAAAGAAATCAGAAAAAGTTAAAAAGAGTTAATTGTGCCCAAGATTTGTAAAGCAATAAATTCACTGAACCAGCAGATGAAGTGAACTAAAAAGAAAGAAAGAATCAACTGTTTCATAGAGTTAATGCCCTTGGATCCTTCCTAACCCATGCTAAGATAGCAATCAGAGAAAGCAAAGTATGAATCAAATGCTTATGTTAATGCAAAACAGACTTAAGAAATAAGAAGATACAAAGGAATCAGAAAAGAAAAAAGAAAGAATTCAACCCAAGTTTTCACCACAGTGTAAAATCATTTTCATATACTATAGTATTTTATGTACCTTTTTTCGCATTTGTTCCATTGAACTCAGCACAAGAGCATTTGGGGTCAGAACCATCCGTTGCAAGTTCCAATCGTTTTCGCAAAACGCAAGGATTTGGAGCACTGCAGAAGGTATTTCTAAGACAAAACATTGAATAGATAAAAATTAGAAACAGATATATGCCAGAGAATTTTTTAAAATTGTCAGTACAAACATTATTTACTTAGTGAATTGAAATAAATTTTTCAATTTGTTTTCTTTTGTTTTGGTACTTAATTTTTGCAAAGCAGTAGAATCCGTTTGTTTCGAGAGATTTTTATGTGAATTGGAGGAATTTTTGAGATTCACCAAACATTCGAGAAAGACATTTATGAAGAGGAAGCAGTATCATTTGGGGAGTTATCTTTGACTCAGACAAGACTTTCCATGTGAGACTGTAAAAGGTATATAAGATATCTGTGAATCGATAAGACTGTATATCTATAAAGATGGTATCCTTACTTTTAGTATAACCAAATGCAGGTGCAATAGAAGATAATTTTTTTCTAAAAGATAAAAACTCTAAACAGCCTAGAGTTTTTATCTTTTAGGGAAGAAAGATAATCTCTGAAAACAAACCTAGTTTCAAAGATTATCTTCAGTTGTAATAAAATAAGTATATGTACTGATAGTTCCATCTACAGAATTGGATCTCATTAAAAAAAAATTTAGTGAAAGCGCAGCTGCTTTTCTTTTCAGATCCTTGCTAAGTGTGAGGTCCGATGGCCAATTGTCTGCACTCTGGTCTTTGGTACCAAAGGCTTCAGGCTCGAATGCTGGCTGTGCATGAATGCTTGTGAGTGGTTCGGTATCCACGTTAAACTGTAGGTCGATGTTCTAATTAGCCCAAAGTGTGCATAAAATGACCGTTGACCGTAGAGCGACAGACCAAACCTGCTGGATGTCCCATACGTTATCAACAGATTTGCTAGTGGTTCGGAATCCACGTAAAACTGTAGGGAACCGGTTAAATTAGCTCAAAAAGTATGCACAATGACCAGAGAGTGAAAAACCCGCCTGCCAGTGTAGAGTACCTACGCATGGACAATGACTGTAATTTCCTACTAATCCCATAGATAGCGTAATCGATCGTCACATTTGTATGTACTGTAATGTTGATCACATTCATTTCTGAAAAATAATTGCTACTAAAAAAAAATTAAGAGAAAATAATTTTTTTTTTTCAAATTTATATATATATATATATATATATATATATATATATATATTATATATTATTTTCCTTCAATTTTAAATTTTTTTAAAAAACTGTATCCTGTATCCTCAAAAGTTTTCGAAAAGTTCTAGAAAACAATTGACTTTAATAATAAACGATTAACAAAGTCTCGGAGTAAGAGGGCACACAATTCATAAGAGAAATAATTGAAAATGTATATATAAAAACCTATGGAAACTTTATTAATTTTATAATTTTTTATATTTGGTGAGTATATAGCTGGACCCTCTTTAAAAAATGTGTATTTATTTGAGTGCAGATGTTTGGAAGCGAATATTAAACTATAAGTAGTGATAAATAATTTTAAGAATGTATTTGTGAATTCTCTTTGCATTCCTCTTTACATTATCCTCCTTTTAAGTATGGCACGTTTTGGATATTAATATGCAATTTAACAATTGTAGTTTGAAAACTTTACTAATATAATTTAAAATATATTTACATAATGATTAATAATTATTGCATAGTAATGGATTTACATATTGATAGAAATAAATTGACAATGATATAAATTAATTTCAAATCAACTATTGTACATTATTAAACTGAAAAGTCTATTTTAAAATAATTATAAAAATAATTTATTTTTACTAAACAATTGAATAATTAATAATTTTCCTATTAATAAATTATTCTTATTATTATTTCTGTAAACTTAGATAGGTTGCTTATGATGCATTTTACAGCTGCCCTCTTACTTATGCTACTTATGTTTAACATTTAAGTTTTTCGGTACTTAAGTTTTAGCAGTCTGCATTTATCTTTAAGTATCTTTTCTAATGTAAATACTTGCAATAAAGTGATTTAGTTAGCACTATAAATTGACCATTTTGAATTAAGGTATTTTAACAATATATCATATATTTACTTTGCTTCGTATTTAATTGCAAAATTTATACATATTTATAATACATATGTTTAAAAATAAAACGCAAAATCATTGCTTATCAAAATGTTTGCGATTTTTTAGGTCACATTCAATTAAATACATTTCGATACCTCAAAAATATCACCTTTAGTAGTTAATGCCCTTGACTCCTCTAACTCATGTCAAGATAAAGGAATTCAGAAGAGAAAAGAAGAATTCAACCCAAGATTTTGTAGTTAATGCCCTTGACTCCTCTAACTCATGTTAAGATAAAGGAATTCAGAAAAGAAAAGAAAGAATTCAGCCCAAGATTTGTAGTTAATGCCCTTGACTCCTCTTAACTCATGTTAAGATAAAGGAATTCAGAAAAGAAAAGAAAGAATTCAACCCAAGATTTGTAGTTAATGCGCTTGACTCCTCTAACTAATGTTAAGATAAAGGAATTCAGAAAAAGAAAAGAAAGAATTCAACCCAAGTTTTGTAGTTAATACCCTTGACTCCTCTAACTCATGTGTTAAGATAAAGGAATTCAGAAAAGAAAGAATTCAGCCCAAGATTTGTAGTTAATACCCTTGACTCCTCTAACTTACGTTAAGATAAAGGAATTCAGAAGAGAAAAGAAAGAATTCAACCCAAGTTTTAGTTAATGCCCTTGACTCCTCTAACTTATGTTAAGATAAAAGGAATTCAGAAAAGAAAAGAAAGAATTCAGCCCCAGATTTGTAGTTAATACCCTTGACTCTTCTAACTCATGTTAAGATAAAGGGAATTCAGAAAAGAAAAGAAAGAATTCAGACCAAGATTTGTAGTTAATGCCCTTGACTCCTCTAACTTATGTTAAGATAAAGGAATTCAGTGAAAAGAAAAGAAAGAATTCAGCCCAAGATTTGTAGTTAATGCCCTTGACTCCTCTAACTCATGTTAAGATAAAGGAATTCAGAAAAGAAAAGAAAGAATTCAGCCCAAGATTTGTAGTTAATACCCTTGACTCCTCTAACTTATGTTAAGATAAAGGAATTCAGAAAAAGAAAAGAAAGAATTCAGCCCAAGATTTGTAGTTAATGCCCTTGACTCCTCAAACTTATGTTAAGATAAAGGAATTCAGAAAAGAAAAGAAAGAATTCAACCCAAGTTTTGTAGTTAATGCCCTTGACTCCTCTAACTCATGTTAAGATAAAGGAATTCAGAAAAGAAAAGAAAGAATTCAGCCCAAGATTTGTAGTTAATACCCTTGACTCCTCTAACTCATGTTAAGATAAAAAGGAATTCAGAAAAGAAAAGAAAGAATTCAACCCAAGTTTTGTAGTTAATGCCCTTGACTCCTCTAACTTATGTTAAGATCAAAAGGAATTCAGAAAGAAAAGAAAAGAAAGAATTCAACCCAAGATTTGTAGTTAATGCCCTTGACTCCTCTAACTCATGTTAAGATAAAGGAATTCAGAAAAGAAAAGAAAGAATTCAACCCAAGATTTGTAGTTAATGCCCTTGACTCCTCTAACTCATGTTAAGATAAAGGAATTCAGAAAAGAAAAGAAAGAATTCAACCCAAGTTTTGTAGTTAATGCCCTTTGACTCCTCTAACTCATGTTAAGATAAAGAAATTCAGAGAAAAGAAAAGAAAGAATTCAGCCCAAGATTAAGATAAAGGAATTTTGTAGTTAATGCCCTTGACTCCTCTAACTCATGTTAAGATAAAGGAATTCAGAAAAGAAAAGAAAGAATTCAGCCCAAGTTTTGTAGTTAATGCCCTTGACTCCTCTAACTCATGTTAAGATAAAGGAATTCAGAAAAGAAAAGAAAGAATTCAGCCCAAGATTTTGTACCCCTTGAGTTAATAAAGGAATTCCCTTGACTCCTGCCCTAACTCATGTTAAGATAAAGGAATTCAGAAAAGAAAAGAAAGAATTCAGCCCAAGATTTGTATTCAGCCCAAGACTCCTTTGTAGTTAAATGCCCTTGACTCCTCTAACTCATGTTAAGATAAAGGAATTCAGAAAAGAAAAGAAAGAATTCAGCCCAAGATTTGTAGTTAATGCCCTTTGACTCCTCTAACTCATGTTAAGATAAAGGAATTCAGAAAAGAAAAGAAAGAATTCAGCCCAAGATTTGTAGTTAATGCCTTTGACTCCTCTAACTCATGTTAAGATAAAGGAATTCAGAAAAGAAAAGAAAGAATTCAGCCCAAGATTTGTAGTTAATGCCCTTGACTCCTCTAACTCATGTTAAGATAAAGGAATTCAGAAAAAGAAAAAGAAAGAATTCAGCCCAAGATTTGTAGTTAATGCCCTTGACTTAAGATAAGAAGAATTCTCTAACTCGTGTTAAGATAAAGGAATTCAGAAAAGAAAAGAAAGAATTCAGCCCAAGATTTGTAGTTAATGCCCTTGACTCCTCTAACTCATGTTAAGATAAAGGAATTCAGAAAAGAAAAGAAAGAATTCAGCCCAAGATTTGTAGTTAATGCCCTTGACTCCTCTAACTCATGTTAAGATAAAGGAATTCAGAAAAGAAAAGAAAGAATTCAGCCCAAGATTTGTAGTTAATGCCCTTGACTCCTCTAACTCATGTTAAGATAAAGGAATTCAGAAGAGAAAAAAAAAAGAATTCAACCCAAGATTTGTAGTTAATGCCCTTGACTCCTCTAACTTATGTTAAGATAAAGGAATTCAGAAAAGAAAAGAAAGAATTCAGCCCAAGATTTGTAGTTAATGCCCTTGACTCCTCTAACTCATGTTAAGATAAAGGAATTCAGAAGAGAAAAGAAAAGAATTCAACCCAAGATTTGTAGTTAATGCCCTTGACTCTTCTAACTCATGTTAAGATAAAGGAATTCAGAAAAGAAAAGAAAGAATTCAGCCCAAGATTTGTAGTTAATGCCCTTGACTCCTCTAACTCATGTTAAGATAAAGGAATTCAGAAAAGAAAAGAAAGAATTCAGCCCAAGATTTGTAGTTAATGCCCTTGACTCTCCTCTAACTCATGTTAAGATAAAGGAATTCAGAAAAGAAAAGAAAGAATTCAGCCCAAGATTTGTAGTTAATGCCCTTGACTCCTCTAACTCATGTTAAGATAAAGGAATTCAGAAAGAGAAAAGAAAGAATTCAAGCCAAGATTTGTAGTTAATTCCCTTGACTCCTCTAACTCATGTTAAGATAAAGGAATTCAGAAAAGAAAAGAAAGAATTCAGCCCAAGATTTGTAGTTAATGCCCTTGACTCCTCTAACTCATGTTAAGATAAAGGAATTCAGAAGAGAAAAGAAAGAATTCAACCCAAGTTTTGTAGTTAATGCCCTTGACTCCTCTAACTCATGTTAAGATAAAATTACAAACAATAATTTTTATAAGGACAAATTGTTATAGAAAATATGATAATGCAAAGGATCACTAGATCTAGATATTAATGTTACCATTACAAAAAATTTAATTGATATCAAAGAACATAAATTGGAACTGATTAAAAAAATTAATTAAAAATGTTTTGAGAAACATCAGTTGAATTTTCTATATTCTGTATTTTTATATATTTTATTGTATACATGTTACAGCATGACTTACAAGTATTAATGTAAATTTATGTATTTTTAAATAGATATGGAATTTACGAAACAAATAAAAATAATGAAAAATGAAAAAAAAAAAAATTTTCAACTTTGATTTATTATATTCTTCTTGACATATGATGGGACATTGCAACGAAACTTTGTCTTAAGTCATGAATTAACAGTATAATTTGATAAAAATATGCATTCATACTCAAAAAATTTTACCTAAAGTGTTGTAAATACAAAAGTGACAAAAATTTCACTATTCTGCAGAGACGTCCAAAATTGCTTAAGGCTTTAAGGAGCAGTATTCATCTTCCAATAATGTTAATTGTAAAATTATTCAAAAGCTTTGTAAATTCATGAAGTCATGTTATAATATCGAATACCCCCATTAAAAAAAATCTTTACTTTTTTTTTTTTTAAAAACTTTTTAAGGAATATCGTTTTTTAATCAAAAATTTCTCATTCGCTGTATATTATCAAGTCTAAAAACTGAATTTTGGCATATTATTTAATAGAATATTGTTAAATACACTAAAGAGCCAAAACATTATGACCACCCCTACATTTTTGCAATGAACTCGCCTGGATGACGTGGAAGGCACGTGATCAGGTGGAAGTGGTATTTAACTGCTGCTGGAGAGTCTGAAGAATCATTCTTTCACTTACTTCTGTGTGTGATGGAAAGGCTGCGGATCTAAGTGACTTTGATAAAGGGCAGATTATAATGGCTCGAAGACTCGGAACAAGTATTTCCGAAACTGCACGACTCGGGTTTTGTTCGCGATCTACAATTGTTAGTACTTATGCAAAGTGGATGAATGACGGTGAAAACAGAGTAGACGACATGGTGTTGGACGTCCACACGCTATCAAAGGAAGAGGTCGTCGGAGACTGTCTCGCATGGTGAAGCAAAAACCGGAGCCAGACAGTGGCTCAGCTGACAGCCCAATACAATGCAGGGCCAAGTAGAATAGTATCGGAGCACACTGTTCAGCGGACACTGTTGGATATGGGGCTACGCAGCAAACGTCCCACTCGTGTGCCTTTGCTGACCAAGCGTCATCGCCAACTGCGCCTGCGCTGGGCCCGGGAACATCGCGACTAGTCCATGGATCAGTGGGAGAGAGTTGCCTGGTGAGATGAATCACGGTTTGTCATTCATCACGCCGATGGCCGTGTCAGGATACGCCATCTTCCAGGCGAACAGTTGCTCCCTCAATGTACAGTAGGTCATACACAGGCCCGGTGGTGGCGGTATTATGCTTTGGGGGAAGTTCTCTTGGGTGTCTCTGGGACCCGTGGTTGTGGTAGAGCAGACCATGAATGCTACAGGGTATCTGAACATCATTGCAGGACCAGTTGCACCCTTACATGGCCTCTGTTTTTCCAGCTGGAAATGGAATGTTCCAACAGAACAACGCCCCTTGTCACAAGGCTAAAATTGTGTTGGAATGGTTCCAGGAACATGATGCTGAATTCCAGTTAATGTCCTGGCCACCTAACTCACCGAATCGCAATCCGATAGAACACATTTGGGATGTCCTGGGACGGCAGCTAGAGTTCAAAGAGCACCAATTCTCAATATCTCGGATTTGCGTGACCGTTGCTTAAACATCTGGTACAATCTGTCTCCGGCCATCTACCAAGGACTTATGGCATCCATGCTAAGGCGGGTTGAAGCTGTGTTGAGCGCCAAAGGTGGGCCAACTCGTTATTGACAGGTGGTCATAATGTTTTGGCTCTTGAGTGTATGATTATTATAGTATTGATTTTAAATTTTTATATAGTTTTAATCCGGTGCGTCTCCGGTTTAGAATAGCATCACTGTAGCCCATGCATGCATATCGTAAAAGGTGACTAAAATGGGTACTCAGTGCCCGGGGGTATAACCAGATGGGGTAAAAAGTCGGACTTTTTCCTTTGATTCCCCATGATTGTGCCGGAAGGTCAAGGACAAAAACTGTACTTTTTATCCTTTATCATGTCTCGTACGGGTTCCTGGACTTTGTCTAGATATTGTTGTCGACCAAGTGGGATAAGAAACAACAATACTTTATAAAAATTGGGAGTGAAAATTTTTAATTATATTTTTATATATATTTAAATAAAGAGGAAGGAACAGTTACGCTTAAAAATTATTTTATGAATTACAGCATGGACGAGGGTTTAGTTCCTTTATTTCCCTAAAAAAAAATTGGGAGCGAAAATTTTTAATTTTACATTAAATTGAAAATTTTTAAAATCATTTTTAATAATTTTGATAATTTAACTATGCAAAACAATCTATGATAAAAGTCAGTAATTAATACTATACAGCTAAGCAAAATCCTGAAATCCAAAAGTAGAATCCAAAATTTTCAATGACTTTATTTTATAGAAAATACAGATTTATAATTAAAAACAATAGGCAATAGGGATTAGCATCAAAAAAATTAGCCTTTAACTTACCAATTTCACAGTTTTTCTCCAATAAAAAGCTCTTTACAAATGCAACGAGCCTGACCATTTTGTATTATGCAAGACCCATTGTTGTGGCAGTGCTTTGAATCACACAGATTTTTTTTTTCTACGGAAAATTAGATTTTTAAAATTATTATTGCATCCACTGAAAAGATTTATAAGTATTTTTTAAGTTTATATTAGTTTTGTGACTTAAGTTTGTTTATATTATTCTGCAAATTGTTCCAAGTTATTATAAATATTGAAGCAACATTTGTAGATATTAATTTGGCATATCTATTTCGTGTATAAAACTAGATATTTTAAATACAAAAACTTTTAGTTTCTACAATATTTTCATTTTTTATAAAACAAATATATGTTGCAACGTCTCTTCCTATTCTTGAAACCATTATAAGTCTAATAAGGTCAACTTTCAGATTATATAGAATATATATATATATATATATTCTATTCTATATACTCTGGGTTATTATACAAAGAAATTAAAAATTAACACAAGTACAGTTCACTCCAAGATCGGTGATTATCAGAATTCTCCAGTCTACGTCGAATATTATTGTCTGGTCTGCGGCTGCTTTTCACAAGGCGTGATACACGAAAACACAAGGGGTTCACTTTGGAAACAGGCAGAATCTCCGGCCTATTCAATCACTTCAGAGAAAAACAAAACTTCTGGCTGCTTCATCGCAGAACTCTCTTACTTCTTCACCAAAAAACATTCTTTTAAGACAATCCATCAAGTGTGTGTGTGTGGGGGGGGGGATCTGCTTCTCTTACCCTTGAGTAGATATTTCTCAGCTCGTGGTCTATCACCCATCACGACGGAACAACTCATGGTATAGTTCATATTCAATCTGTAGTTGTTTTGACATGTGAAGGTCGCACAGACATTCGCTCATTTCCCTAAGTTTCATTATACATGATACCGAATATCTGCTCTCAGATTTGAGAGACAAGTTGTTCTCATTAGTACAAAACTCTAATTGCATGTAATATAATACTGCTTGACTGCTATCAAATTTGAATGATGAGTTGTTATTTTCAAAACTCTTCTCGTGAGAAAAATGCTACAATGTTAATTCTAAAAAATGGTTAAAGTCTAAAAGGTTCAGTTTAAATATAAAAACTTTTTCTGCAATTTCTTAAAAAATCTCAACTTGATTTATTGTATTTGCTACCTTACCTCTTTCACATTTTTCTCCAGTAAATGGGTCTTTACATTTACACTGTGGCTTTCCTTCAAGCACTTCGCATATTCCATTATGTTCACATTCATATCCAACACAAGGACCTAATTTCAAACATTTTGTCAATTCAACGAAAGCAGGGTTTGACTATCAACATAAATACAATTATTGCATAGCACCAACAAATTAATTTTTTTAAAATTTCATCTTTCAGCTATATTATGCATCCTTTACTTAATCAAGAATGCCTATTGATTATTAATTTAGGATACAAAATTAGAATGGTAATATAAAATTCTATAACATACTTATACAAAAATGTAAAGACTTTAGAATTAGTAAGGGGAGCAATTAGTAGAAATTTATTTAAATGTTTTTTTTGTTTGGTTTAGGTCAAGTATTACAATTATTTGTTCACTATAAATTATCATAAATAGTTATAATTTATTTTCAGATTTGCAATAAAAGTTGACCTGTATAATTTCTGTTGATAAGTCGATATATATATATAGCTGAAGTTATTGCGAATTTTCTCTAGGAAGAAAAAACCCTCCCATAATAGCTTCAATATTACTGTTCTTCCCATAATATTTTGCAATATTAGAAATTATTACTCATTAATTACTCATTTTAGAAAATGTCTTCAAAAACATATTTCATCGTAAAAACCACTTTTTATTGAATTTGCATCTACTCGTTATGTCATTTTTACAAATATTGCAAGAAAAAAATCTGCAAATAATAGCTGAGATTTAATTAGTTTGCAGTTTTAATAAGGATTATAAATATTTAAAGATGCAACCATGCTTCCTCCTACACAACCCTGTTTCCTGCTAAACACCGGCTAGAGCGCCCCCCTGTGGCGTTCAAGAGAAATGGCCAGTAGACCTCGAGACATTCACCGGTAAGAAAATGCAGGGCAAACAGAGCTTCTTCTGAGAAACGTTTAGTTTACACACTGAGAGGAAAGATATTTAGCACAAGCCTGTGTAATTGTTGGCCTACAGACTCTCACCCGGAGAGGAAGTACATTTCACTCATCCAGCACGTACCTGAGTATCGAGTTTACAACTTAGAAGTTGATTCTTTCCACGGCTTAGAAGTTGTTCCTTTTATCTATAATTATATGCCTTTAAATGTTTTAAATATTGTCTGTCTATAATTCTTTGTGTGTGGTGTTTGTGAGTTTATTCTTTTGTTGTCCTCGTTATAAATATATCCAAGAAAAGTAAATCTGCAAATAATAGCTGAGATTTAATTAGTTTGCAGCTTTAAAAGGATTAAAAATATTTAAAGATCTAACCATGCTTAATCCTACACAACTCTGTATCCTGCTACGCACTGGCTAGAGCGCCCCCTGTGACGTTCAAGAGAAATGATAAGTAGGCTTCGAGACTTTCATCAGAGTAGAAGTACAGCGCAACCAGTGCTTCTGCTGAGAAACGTTTAGTTTGTAGCCTCTCACCCTGAGAGGAAAGATATTTCGCATACAGCGGGTACCTCAGTATCATGTTATCGGCTTAGAAGTGGAATCTTTTCACGAATCCGTAATTATATGCCTTTAAATGTGTTAAATATTGCCTGTCTGCAACTATTTGTGTGTGATGTTTGTGTGTTTGTAAATAAAGCTGTATGTTCTCAAACCTATGTCTCAAGTCAACTCACATCCAGTTACAAACCAGCTGCACAACTTGCACACTACAAAGCTAATTTTTTTCGCTCTATCTTCCTTTTTTATTTTTAATTTCATGCAGTTGAAACACATAATCGTTGCTTATCAAGAGTTTTATGATACGCATTATCAGATAGCATTCAATTAAATACAATTGTATTTCTGAAAATAACACCACTAAAATATGTGATGACCAAAAGAAAATTAACAAATTTCTATTTTATCAAAAAAAAAAAAAAAAAAAAAAAAAAGGAGAACGTTTTTCTTACCAATTTCGCAGTTATCTCCCGTAAAAGGTTCTTTACAGTTGCAAGATGGTTCATTATTCCATACTTCGCAAACTCCTTCATTTTCGCAATTGAAATCTTGACATGGTCCTAATCAATAAAGAAATGACATAATATCATCAGAAGAGTAGGATGAAATAAATGTTTCCGAGTGCTCCTGTACTTTTCATCAAATAAGATTTTCAAGAGGAAATCATAAACTAAGTAAATTAGAATATCAGTAGTTAATAATTTTTATAAGTTAAATTACTTCATTTTTTTTCTCTTAGAATAATTTTTAAAGAATATTTGGGACAAAAACAGATACTTTCACTTATTTGAAATTCATAGTTATCGTGAATATGGAATAGGATAAAAAAAGACAGTGTTTTAACTCACCAATTTCACAGTTTGCTCCATTGAAAGGCTTTTCACAAAAGCAACGAGCCTGATCGTCGTTTTGTATGCAGGAACCACCGTTTTGGCAGGGTTTGATCACATGGATCTTTTGTGGTATGAAAATAAATATATAAAGTTATCACTTTATACATTGATAAAACAATTTTCTTGGCCAAATCGCAAAATAGAGGCCTTTGGGATTTGGCGACTTTTTATGGCGCCAACTGGGCGATATGTTACCAAATGTGGGAGCCCGTATTTCATGTACTGTTTGCAATTCACTTAAGTTACAATTACAAACCTTTACTTGGCATATTTTGGCGAAAAGAGTTTTTGATGCCAGATCCAAAAGGCCCCTATTCTGCGATTTCGCCATTTTCTTTAAGAACAAATATTTGCGAATATCCCCATTGTGTAATATTGTCTTACTTAGATTCTAAGTATATTAGATAATATTAAAACAAGATATTTGAGCCAACATGTGTGTATTTATTCCTTAAAATATTAAAATATCCAATTTATTTTATGTTATCTAATTTATTTTTTTTCCATTTTGTTTCAAATTTTCATTAAAAATGTTGCAATCAGCTTTTTTTTAAATAAAAATAACAATATAGAATTAAAATGATCCTTATCATATTCTTATTTGCTTTCACCACATGTATTCATTATTTAATTTAATTTTTTTTTTTTCATACTTGTAGATGCTTTTAAGTAGTAAATATTTTTACGTAAGTTTAAAAGTTTTTAAGAATGAAAATGAATGATTAAGAAGAAAAAGGTTTTTAAGAATGAAATAGTTCAAGAAATTAATAAGTAAACGGGACTTCTACCTTTTCGGCCACCCTGGTGTTCTTCCGACCTTGAATCGACCAAGGTTTCATTAAAACAGTTGATGTAGTTGTGATGTTTGATTGACCAACTTTTCTTACATCGTAGTTGTCATGATGTGTGCATTGACTTCATATGGTCCTTCAAATTTTGAACGCAACTTCAAGCCAATTCAGAATTGTGTTTTTTTTTTTTTTTTTTTTGATGGCGACTAGATCACTAATTCTGCACTTTCTTTTCTTATAGTAAGTCTTTTTATTTTCTAACTACATCTTATTAATATTTGTTTTGGCTTCTTTTCTGTGTCGCAAAATTTTGAGTATGTAGATTTCCTGACTTAAATTTCAGGAATATGGGTGAGAGCTCTTTTAGTAATGGAGAAATCAACATGAATCATTCGTCCATCTTGTTGTTGAATTTTTCACCGCTTCTTGGCCATTTTAGCATCACCTTTGTGTTCAAAATACACAAATTCAAATCTTCGTGATTGACCATTCTGGGCATCATAGATCACTTGTATATATTCAATAAAGCTATAATTTCCAAAACACTTCTCTCGCTTATCTCTTGAGTAGATAAACTTAAACTAGATGCTTCTAAACATCAATTAGATTCTGGATGAGTCCCATTTCCAATATGTCTTCGCCAACTTAACATGAGAGAATTATTGTATTATGAAGAGTAACAGTATTTAATACCGTCATTTACCTCTTTTGAGTCTTTACTTGAATCTTTATTGTAATTTCAATATGATTCATAAGAAAAAGATGCTTTAACATGCTTTAGAATTTCAATACCTAGAATAACTTCAAAGTTCAGATGAGTAGAGCAACGTGGAAATTTCATTGAAAGTTTATCTTCATTAATAGCAATCGTGTTGTCAAAGTAACCAATAGTTTTTATACTGTTTTTCCCGATTCCTGATATTTTAATGCTTTCATCTTCCAATTCGGGTGCATGAATTTTCTCATAAGCATCTTCACCAATCAAATTTACAGTGCTTTCAGTAATCAATGCGGAAAGGACAGTTTCGTCGAATGTTACTTGGTACTAACTAATCCTTTAAAATTCTCTACGAAACTTCAGTTGTTAAATGTATGCTTGGAATTAAGATTACTTCTTTTTATTATAAATGTTATTGTGAAAATTAGGTGCGTAATTGTGTTCTGAAGATTTCTTTCATCTGTCATTTGTTGCAGAAGAGTATTGTTTGAAGTAATTATTGTTGATCCTCCAATTGGCGCCATTATTTCTTTCGTTCCTGAAATTGAAAGGATAAATCGTGGGATTTTGCTTAAATCCGGTTGGTTTTCTCCAATTCTCAGATTGGAATGGAATTCTTTTTAGAACTCATTCTTTGACTACGAAAATCACCTAACTTAGTTGCAAGTTCTTCCGGAATTTTTATCTGGGATCAGTCATCAATAAAGTGGTCTCTTACATCTGATGAAAACATTCTTTAATTTGATCCCACATTATTAAGCCTGACAGTTGTTTAAAGATTTCTATTTTTAAATCTGGCATCCATTATGTAAAATAATTTTTTAATTTCGTATGTAAAATCAGTCCAAATAATCTCTAGGCTTTTGTTATGGTACACAAAAAGTTGTTTACATTTTTTCGGAGTCATTTTAAACCGCTTTAGAAGTAAACTTTTAATCTTCTGCAATTTCTTCATCGTCTCTAGGTACAATATGAGCTAAGTTACTTGGAAATAGGCCAACTAAGATATCCAAAAACTTTTTTTTTTTCAATATTTTTTTTTTGTATCTGTTGTTTAAATGAAGAAGATAAAGTGTAATATCGTTATTAGCAGGATCAAATTTCTGCAGTAGACTTTGAATATCTAGTTTAAAGTTTATATTATGATAATTCGTATTTCTTCCATACTCTATCTTAAATTTCTCCAATTCGAATTCCATTTCCTTTTCTCCACTTTGGTGTTTTTTCTTCGAATTCATCTTGGCATTTTCTTTATTTTTTATTTTTGAGTTCACCTATTATTGCATTTAATAATACCTTCACAAAATCTTCATCAATGACAGGACTTTGAAGTATCAAGTTTTTTAGTTCTACAATCTTCAAAATGTCTTTTCAATTCCTAACTCTAATACAAGTATCCGGGGTCTTGATTTAATGCCATTCTGAGATATGCCACTTCGAAATTGTTTTTTAACATTCTTTTTAATGATATACAAATAAAATACAAGATTACATTTATACCTTCATACAATACTGCAAAGGCAGCCTATCTATAGAAATTACGTCCTTTTAACGAAACATCATTTTTTAACGTTTCTTGTTAGCGCAATAAATTTAAAAAATCACCTCAAAGGAATGATTAATTCCGTAATATCTGCTAGATTTGAAAATATATATTGCTTCTGAACTATATTATGTAGATTAGTAAATAAAGCAAGGTGCTTCAAAGGAATAATTTAATAATACTTTAACAATTAAATACAAAAACAATTTCGGCAAGATGCCATTGAACATTTTGAAAATATATATTGTTTGGCGTGCAAACTTTTTATATACTATTTCAGAATTGGACTCACAGTCGTTAAAAAAAAGCCATGCTGTCTCGATAGATAATTGTGAAAGCGTTTTGGGAGAACAAAAATGCTCGATGGGATTCATGCCGGGCGAAGGATCAGATCATTCGTGAATTGCCAGATTTGGTCCGAATTCCTTCAAACCAATCGCGAACAGTTGTGGCCGGTGACATGGCGCATTGTCATCCATAAAAATCCCATCGTTGTTAGCAACTGATGAAATTGTTCTACATAATTATTCATCAGTTGCTCGCACCAGACACACATATACCAAAAATATTTTTCGTGGGGTCTCAAAACAATATACTTTTTTATGTGGAACGGTTTTCCATTTCTGCACTGTAGAATGAAAACTGTCAAAGTAAAACATTCTTTCAAAAACAAATAACTTTTTATCCTGTAACTTATAATGTGCATTGTTTTTTCGTTAAGTCTCTCTCCATATATATTTATTATTATAATATCAAAAATGTGATGACATTTATTGCTCAAGAAATTGTAGGAATGCATATATGTAGGAAGTCCTGTTTACTTATTAATTTTTTGAACTGTCATCACTTTTATATATATATTTTGTCATCACTTCTTGTTCAAGAAATTGTAGGAATAAATATATGTATAAGTACATTTATGTATTCCATATATATATATATATAGATTTAAAAATTGATTTGTTTTTGTTGAAAGATTGTATTACTTTTGGTTTCATTCTACAGCGCAGAATTTTTTCATAAAAATATATATTGTTTGGCGTGTAAACTTTTTTTTTATATACTATTTCCAACTAAAGTTCTTATTAAAGCTAAGCTTTAATGGTAAATCTCTCACTATGAAAATAAATGAAATATGACTATAATATTAATGATTTTACAGGTTTTTTAAATCTATATATACATATACATAGATATTGCTTTTAGTGAAATTCTGGAAACATAGCAATTTCAAATTATTATCCCCATTTTGGTTTTATAATATACAGATTATTAAAGATTTAGATCTTTAAGATTAATAATTAAAGATTTAATAAAAAAAGATTGTGATCTTTTTTAACCATGGAGATCTGTAAATTCCTGATTAAAAATCATATGATCTAGACACTCATGTTTTTTAATTTTTTATTATTTTTCACGTTTTCAGCAAAAATTTTTTTTTGCATTAATATTTTAAACAATCGAAATTGTTTTTCAAAATATTTTGTAGGTGCTCTTTTTTGTATTTTTAATATAGTTTTTAATCAAAATTCATATTTCATTCATTATCATGCTATCTTTAATGAATTAGATTAAATGATATAACATCTTTATTGATAAATTGCTCACCGTAGGCATAAGTGAAAATTGAAAGATTAAAAAATTTATGCATCTATAGAAACACATATCTTCAGTAAAATTCTATGAACTTTTTCAATCTCAAATAAAGATAAAAATTAGTGACTATAATTTTAAATCATTAACATTTCAGCTATTTTATAAAATCTCAAATGTAAATATTCAAAATTGAGAATTAATATATTTTCAAAATTTGTACAACTATCAAATTTTTGTATTTCATTATATTTTTTTTATTTATTTATTTTTTAACTTTATACACCGTTAATATTTGTACTATAACAGGAGAAAACGAGTAATATAAGTGTAAATGGAAGAAATGGTTAACACTCGTCGAAAAAGTACTTGTAGAAATATTACATAATGGAAAACATTTATTTGTTTATCAAAAATAGTCGGCCTGCTATGTTTTTTTTCATTTTCGTTAGGTCTTTCATATTATGATTGATGTTTAAAATAGTTTTAGTAAAATATTATTATTATAATTTTAATATAACAGAGAAATTCAAATTTATAATTTTCGTTTAATATTTTTAAGAAAGACTTTTTATCAAAAATTTCTTGATCCATTGTAGATTATCAAATTCAAAAATCTGATTTTGCTGCATACTATTTAACAGAATATTCTTAAATGTTTAAAATATAAAGAAATTCGGAAATTTTTAAAATATAGAGAATCATTAGCACTTCAATTATTTTATAAAATCTCAAATGTGAATATTCAAAATATATATATTTTCACATGTTGTACAACTTTTCAAAATTTTGTTTTCCTTATATTTTTAAACTTTATATAGTACAAAGTTAATATTTGTACTATAACAAGAGGAACAAGTAACATAAGTGTAAACGGAAGAAATGATAACACTTACTTAAGAGTTTTTTTTTTCTTCAATAAAAAAACTCTTAAGTAAGTTAAGTGAGTTAATAAAAAGCAAAAATAATAAAAAAGCAAATATAATAAAAGCAAATACATACGATAAAAATAATAAAAGCAAATATATTAGGCTATATTTCAAATTTAATTAAAAACTTTTTTTGATAATTTAAATTTAAAAAATATAGAATACATTAACAAGAATACTCAAACACGATCGTTTCAAATTTCAAACGTTAAAAATTAAGAATAATAATAATATCCAGTAAAATAAGCTAAATTAAAATCAGACGATTTTTTTTATATTATTGCTAATTTGTAGTTACATTATTTAAAAATTTAACAATATATATTAAATGAATAATAAAAATATTTGATAATAAAATAAAAATATTTAATAATTAAATGAATAAATTAAAATCAGGCGATTTTTATATTATTTCCAATTTGTAGTTACATTATTTTAAAAATTGAATAATATATATTAAATGAATAATAAAAATATTTGATAATAAAATAATAATAATTAATAATTAAATGAATAAAAATAATTAATAATTGAATGACTAAAATAATTAATAATCATTAATTAATTAATAATTAGTTATGAGAAAAAAGAGACTATTAACTAATTATTAATTAATTAATGATGAGTAAATGAAAAAGAGCATATATGAATATTTCTCCCATATAAAACTAAAATTAATTAATTAAATTTAATTAATGAATTAATATTTGAAAAACTGTATTCACATCCAGTCTCATCCACTACAAGTTCAAAAAAAAAGTGTAATTGCGTGAGTGGATGAATAAAAAGTATTTTATGAACGATTGGAAATTTGAACAAGATATATATAGGAAGAGTGTGAGCTAATAGAAGGAATTTAATAATAAATTTAAAATATTATACTTAATTACCTGTTTCACTATGAAGAGGATTGGCAATTCCACAGTTATAAAACGTAAACAGAAGCACCCACATACAAAGTGTATCCATGTTGAAATTTATGTTGAAATAAAATCGAATTCTGAGTAAAAAAATGGAGATAAGCTTATTTGGATTTGATTATTTTTTATCTACCTTCCTTCGTTTCCCGTCTCTCACAATAGAGAGTATATGAAGGGAATTTCCCTTCTGGGAGACGATTAAAACGTACAAGTAAATTAGTTTTCATAAGAGCAGATTAGAAAGTTTTTAAAAAAAAGCTCGTGAAATTAGCACACACACAGTGCTGCAACGAAACATTGTATTTCTACTCTGGCAATTAAGAAAAACATCAAAACAGAAGACTTAAACGGAAATATTCAGAAAAATTTACTTGATATAACATAAAATTTAAGTTTAAACATTGAGCATTTTTCATTTCCTACTATTAGCTCACACTCTCCCTATATATATCTTGTTCACCTTTTCAATCGTTCATAAAATACTTTTTTATTCATCCACACAAGTTCAAATACATTTTTTTTGAACTTGTAGTGGATGACACTGGATGTTAATACAGTTTTTTCAAATATTAATTCATTCATTAAATTTAATTAATTAATTTTAGGTTTTTTTAGATTTAAGTCGCTTATATCTACCAATAGATGGTCCCAGATAAACTTAAAAAAATGAATGAAAATTGTTTATAAAGGACTTTCTGTAATATAGTGAAAAAAGTAGGAATTGACTTAAATTTTTTATTTTTTATATTACTTGTTTTGAATGAATAGAAAATTCAGGGTACATGAGACCAATTGAAAACATGTGATTTACAAGATACGTATCATTTGCAATCTTCATTACGTGCAAGCGGTGAGAAAAGTTTCGGTTCTTTTGTTTAGAGATAGATTGGTAGAATTCAAAACTTAAGTAAAAAAAATATGTCCCAAAGACATAAGAAACGCCCGCTAGATAAGAGGTACTTTTCTACAAGTGTTGAATGTGATGTTAAAAAATTATTTTTGAACAATATTTACATCAGTGAATGCAAGATTAATAATTGTGCATATAAACACCATTCCGATAATATTTTGCTACGAAATACAATAATGAAAAGGAAAGAGATAAAACATAACAGTTATCATCGATTCATAAAAGATATTGCCGTTGTTATCTTTAGAAAAGGAAACCTTTTCAAGTTTAAGTACTTGAATTAGCGTTTTAGAAATTTTTAAAATTTTGTTTCCACATTTTCAAAAAATTTAAATTTTTATAACAAGAAACTTAGTACAAAATAAAAAAATTATTATTGTATTGTTATAATATTATTATTATTGTATTTAAAATATTTAAGTTTAATAAATAATTAATAAGTAATAATTACTTACTGTGATCATCATCAGTGACGCAACATAGTGGTACAGATTTCGAGACAGATGTTTTCATTTTACGGGGTAGGGTTGATCAGCTCAACTCTCTACAGTCATATTAAACCGAACTACTGTTTAAAATGGATTCCGAACCACTAAAAACATCCATGGAACCGCCGGGATTCGAACCCAAAACCTGTAACACAGAGCACTAGTCACTCGGCCATGAGGCCTACTTAATTTATTGTATTGTTACTCGATATTTCTTGTACAAGGGTAGGCCACGAGTTCCTCACACATATATGACGATCAGCTCACCAAAGGTGATAAATGTTGGGCATTACTCGGAATACTCGTGCTTAACTATGCGACCTGATGGCCAAGTGGCTGGCGTTCTGGCCTTTGGTACCACAGGCTTTAGGTTCGAACCGGGCTGTGTCATGGGTATTTGTGAGTGTGTTCGAATCCACGTTGGCTGTGGCATGACCAAAATAAGATAGAAATGAATTTGAAACACCGGGTTCTTTTAGTTGTTCACAAATGTTGAGTTGTTGGTGTTCAAAATAAATCAACTCGTTGAATTAATTCTTGACTATTTTATTACACATACTAGGAATAATTAGAACTTTGTACAATATTTACAAATTAATAGTAATACCACAAACCTAATCTCTAATGCCAGAAAGCTGTCAATATACCTCTCACACTTCTAAGATTACCTCTCTCTCGCTTTCTCAGCTCTCAAACTCGCACTTCTTTCCTCATTAACTGTCGCAGCGCCTTCTATTAACATTCATTCCTCTTTTTCCACGGTCCGTTGATGGCTTAACTATTGGCCAATTGGCCAGCGCTCTGTGCCTTTGGTACCACAGGCTTCAGGTTCGAATTCTGGAGGGGGGCATGGATGTTGTGAGTGATTTTGAATCCACGTTAAACTGTAGGTCCCTGTGTAATTAGCCCAAAGTGTGCACAAGATGGACCATACTTAGAGCCACAGACCAAACCCCTTAACTGATGCAACAAGGATTATGCATTCTATCATAATCACTCTCGAGTACCCACGTTTCTGAAAAGTGTGACTACAATGCACTCTGACAGTACATTTGAACCTTAGCCCTTCTTCCCACTTAAAATATATTACTGGGCCACAAGTTAAGTCATCATTATTTAATGTTCCAGTAACACCTATCTAATTTGTAGTGAACTGAAGTGTCTAGCGCTCTGGCTCTCGTTGCTACAGGTTTCGGATTCGAGTCCCAGCGCTGCCGTGGATGTTTGTAGTGGTTCGAATCCACTTTAAACCGTAAGTCACGATCTCATATGACTATAGAGCGTCACGGAGTCCTGTCAGACTTCTACCTACTAGTGCTCCATCACAACAGAAGTTACCCCCTTTCCCTTCAACCATGAGTCCATACTGGTTTGTGGGCTTGGTCTAGATATCCACCAAGCGGGATAAGAAACAACAACAACTTAATTTACAGTTATTTTTCATAAAAACGATAAAAATTTCATACATGAATACTGTGTTAAAATAAAATAGTGATGATCATTCTTGAACTGTTTATATATTAAAAATCTCACTCTTAGACTTAGATGAAAAATAAATTTATCAAAAATCTTGAGATAAGAAAATAGTTGTAACAGTAATAATTAATATTAACTTAAAAATATATTAAGGCACCAGGCAGTGCTGTAAAGTGTCTTAACGTATTGCTTTATGATTAAATTAATGTTGTTATTATAACTGCGATATACATATAGTATAAGAATACATATTGCATAAAAATCAATATAATATATAAAAAAAAATCAGAACATAATGAATTATTTAAATAAAAATTTAAAAATATCTCTCTTAAAACAAAGGGCCTGAATGACCGAGTGGCTAGCACTCTGGCGATCAGTACCGAAGGTTTCAGGTTCGAGTCCCGGCGGTGCCATGGATGTCTGTAGTGGTTCGGAATCCACTTTAAACTGTAGTTCCAGGTCTGTTTAGCCCAAAGTGTGCCCTAGATGATCTTAGAGCGACAAACCAAACTCTTAAAACAAAATTTAACATTAAAAATGCATCGCAAATCGGTTGTGAATGAAAGAGAATGAAACTTATTTTGGTTTCCTAACTGAAACATTTAATGCGATAGTAATTACCAAACTAGAATTGGAATGAAAATAAAAATAAATACTGTCTTGCCCATAATCCATGTATTATAAGTTTAAAAAAATCCATAGAAATTTTTTACAACTGCGCCCAAAAAGTAAGACCAATTATTTTTTTTCAAAAACTCTTTATTTATTGTTCCAAATTTATTTCATTCGCCTTCAAAGTAATCCCCTCCGGACACATGGCACTTATGCCAACTTTTTCCAATCCACAATGCATACTACAAAGTCATCGGCAAGGATGGCCTTCGAAGCACGCGGCGATTCACGTTGAATCTCTTCAATCGACTCAAAACGGTGCCCACGGAGTGGTCTTTTGAGTTTAGGGTATAGCCAGCAGTCGTACGGTGTGAATACAGTGGTTATGGAACGATATGGTTTCAATTTTGGCGAAAATTCACGAAGAATCAATGCAGTGTGAGCTGGTGCATTCAATGCTTTCGGGACTAATCGAGATTTGACGCGTTTGAGGCGCTTGACCGGTCCTTTTGAAATTCCAACATCATCAGCAAGGTCTCTAATTGTAAATCGACGGTTTGCAAGCACCAGATCTTTAGTTAGGACGTGAGCTTCGTCGGTTGAGGTGGATGGTCGACCAGAGGACTCTTTGTCTTCAACGCGTTCTCTGCCTTCTTTGAACTGTTTATACCCTTCTAAATATTTCTTTCCGATGCAGGAATACTCACCGAATGCCTTTTTGTAACATTCTATACGTTTCCGCAAACAAAATTGAATGTAAGTTCTTTGCTCAATTCATTCAGACATCTGAAAAATCGCCGGAATTAGTTTTAGTGTCTCACAAAGCCAAGCGTAACTCAAACACTGATGAATATTTTGACGTGAAATTTCACACATATGTCAAGGACAGGGCCAGCAACCTAAAAAAGAAAAAAAAATTGAAATTGCATAAGATCCGGAAATTTTAAATTGAAAACGGGTCTTACTTTTTGGACACAGTAGTATATTCGCAAGAATATTATTTTAAAATCAAAGTTAATTTTTCTCATAATTTCGGCAGTTCCTTTTGAAAATATGGATGCACGCGTAGTGTATTTGTTGATGCATTGGTTTTCACTACTTCGGCCATTATAAAAAAATATATTTTGTAAAAGTGTGATAAATCTGACGGGACGGAAAGATATTCAAAGTGGGTGGGGGGGGTTGGCTGCCCTCACCCAGACCCAGTCCATGAAAATGTGTGGGCACTTAATTTTAAATTTGCAGCCGGAATTTTAAATTGAAAATTGGTCTTATTTTTGGACACAGTAGTACATGGTTTATAGACCGCTAAATAGCTTTGGATATACTATTCTTTTGAGTAGACAGAATTAAACAGGAATCGAAAATAACATATAATAACACACATAAGGATATTTAAAAAAAAAAAAATGTTCATTCGATCAAAGTGTATTAAATTATTTTTATTAAGTATATGATACCTTAACTAGGTAAAATTGGTTAAGGTTGGGAGAAACAAAAAAATGAAGGCCCTTTATTAAATGTTGCCCTGGGAAATCGTAGTTACGGCCCTCTACGTAAGCAAGAACTAACTTATACGTACTTTTAATACATATAGGTCAGTCACTTTTATTTTAAAAAAATTCTCTAATTATAATCAGAAATGCATTTTTTTATAATACATTGGATAATAATTTTGATTAGATTTTTTTTTTTAATCCTCGCATATTTTTTTAAAGACAAATGTGTGACTAAAGGTTTTAAAGACTATTTTCTAGTGGAGACAGTTTGCTAAGGAAGTGACTGTAAATTTTCCAAAGTAAAATGCATATAATGCATGGTACATAGCATAATTCCATAAAAAAATTGCATTTAAGACAATATATAAATTTAGAGCAAAATACTCAAATTGAAGAGGCTCCAATATTTCTAGGGCGGGTCTAAAGTTGCTTTAAAAAGCTAGTGACATCCATTTTTATTATTGTTTTTATCTATTTATTTATTTATTATTATTATTCTTTATTTTTTAATTTTTTTTGCTATGAATTCCTTCGAATTTTAATTTTAATTTATTTATTTTTTTTTTTTTTTTTTTGAATTTTATAAATTGAGGCAAGTTACTCTATTTTTATTATTATTCATTCATATAAGCAAAATGAGTGTGCTGCCATCTATTTTTAATTTTGAAAGTATAAATTTTATAAAATTTAAAGTAGCAATACTTTAATATATATATACATACTCAGTCCAGTCACATTAATGTGACCACCACCTACTTTCGACGTCAACGTGAAATAACCAATCACAAAAGGCAGGTGGCAGCACTTTGCAGTGGAGTGTATATAAAGAATTCCACTTAATACCACATTCGACAACCCACTTAAAGCCAGAATATACAAGAGTGTATATTCTGGCTTTTGACAGGTGGTCACATTAATGTGACTGGATTGTGTATATGTATATAAGAAGCGATTTTGAGGACACTATGCTGTATTTTAGAACTATGGGAATTCTCGCTTAAATTTGTGGATTCACTATAACAGATTCAACCCTGTCTTTCTTGCACATTAACTATCGCTGAATACGTTTCATAACTGTGTTTTAAAGGCGAATAACGTCTGTTCAAAGTAACAACATTTGAAAACGAGTTTTTTTAAAATAGTTTTTGAATAATGCCTACTACAAATAATTTAATTCATTCCTTAAAAATTCAAATCTCAAAAGTTAAAAATACGTTATGTAAGGGGAGTAAAAAGTATTTTCAGAGGGGAAATTTTATCACCAATTATTTCGTATTTTTTTAGTTGAAATAGTTTTGGTAGGTTTCTTATAAATGATTTCATATTTTTGCTTTGTCTCATTATTGAACTCATGGACATTAAGAACTTTGTGGAAATAAAAGTATTTTTTTTAAAAAATACGAAATCTCTCAAAAAGTTCAAATCGTACAGAAGTAATTTCCATTCTACATCGATCCCTGTTAAGCTGATATCCAGATAACCATCATCCTCAATCTTAACCAAACTACACTCATGTCCATAAATTAAGGATAATGAAGTTCAGGCAAAGAAAGAGACAGAAGCAAAACAAATTTGACTTATTTTGTAAAGTCTATTTATTAAACAAAAGGTAAAGAGCAAAAAAGATGCTATATGTTTGACATAATTAATAAAAATTGCGATTTTTACTCCCTGGAGCAAATTTCAAAAAGAACCTATTTACAAAAACAGTATAACATGCTTAGTATGATGGTTAATATGGAGTATGTCTCCCGGACGATGCAATACAGGCCAATACAAAATTGTGAAAGTTGTACTGTGAAACTGTGACAAACTACATAAATTCTCAAACTATATAAATAACAACATAAATTGTCTCTCAAACTTAAAATACATAAATTCTCAATTTTAATAATCTCACGACAACCAAAATGGAAAAAGATATGGCTAACTATTTTTCAGTGAATGGATAAATGTTTTCCATTATGTAATATTTCTACAAATACTTTTAAGTGGGGCCTGAATGGCCGAGTGACAGGCGCTCGGTACCACAGGCTTCGGGTTCGAGTCCCGGCGGTGCCTTGGATGTTTGTGGTGGTTCGGAATCCACTTTAAACCGTAGGTCTCGGTCTCATAGGATCGCAGAGCGTTGCGGGGGCATTGTTACTCCGTGGCTTATCTTCAAGTTACACGCGCCCTCTGGGTAATGCAAAGTGAGTAACGTCTGTGCAGCGCTTATCTTAAGGCATTAGTGACAGCTGTCTAAGTGTTTGCCAGCTGCATTAGAAGAAAAAAAAAAATTTTTAAGTAAGTGTTAATCATTTCTTCCGTTTACACTTATATTACTTGTTTCTCCTGTTATAGTACAAATATTAACTTTGTACTATAGAAAGCTAAAAATATAAGGAAAAACAAAATTTTGAAAGTTGTACATCTTGTGAAAATATATAAATTTTGAATATTCATATTTGAGATTTTATAAAATACACTCATGTCCATAAATTAAGGATAATGAAGTTCAGGCAAAGAAAGAGACAGAAGCAAAACAAATTTCACTTATTTGTAAAGTCTATTTATTAAACAAAAAGGTAAAAGAACAAAAAGAGGCTATATGTTTGACATAATTAATAAAAATTGCGATTTTTACTCCTGGAGCAAATTTCAAAAAAGAACCTATTTACAAAAAACAGTATAACATGGTTAGTATGATGATTAATATGGAGTATGTCTCCCGGACGATGCAATACAGGTCTTACAACGCCTAGGCATGCTGAGTATCAAATTATCAATCTGATCTTGGGGAATATTACACCACTCATCAAGCAATGCCCTCCAAAGTTCCGGTTGACAGGTGGGAAGGGGTTGACGGGCTGCAATTCGTCGGCAAGCATATACCACACATGCTCTATTGGATTCAAGTCCGGTGAGTATGCTGGCCAATCCATACGGGTGATATCCTCCAATTGAAGGCATTCGTCTGCAATGTTTGCACGGTGAGGACGGGCGTTGTCATCCATAAACAGAAATTCAGCACCCATGGCACCCCGAAATAAACGTAAATGTTGTTCCAGAATGACATCCCGATAGATGTGGCCTGTCATCGTTACACTCTGAACATGCAGGTCAGTTCTGGAACCAAGAATAATTCCTCCCCAAACGAGCCATCCTGCACCACCGTAACGGTGTCGTTCAATGGTGTTCTCTTGGTGGTAACGGGTACCTGGCGCTCTCCATATAAAGGTCCGGCGAGAATCAGACTGCAAACTAAACCTGGACTCGTCGGAAAACATCACACCAGACCACTGTTGCGGTGTCCACAATGCATGCTCTCTACTCCAGGTTAATCGCAGGCGACAGTGAGTTGCGGTAAGTGGAACACATCTGACAGGCCTACGAGCATATAGACCAATGTGCACTAAGCGTCTGTACACGGGTTGCAGTGAAACTGTCGTACCGGTAGCTGAAGAGAGCTGACGAGACCAGTCTGATCTTGCTCCGTCTGTTTCTTTTGGCAGTAACCGCTAAATACCGGTCTTCATTCAGCGTTGTAACTCGGGGGCGTCCTGTGCTGTAACATCTACTCACATTACCATCATCTTGGAATCGTTGCCAAAGCCTGGAGATGACACTCTGGGCGATTCCAAGTTCCTCGGATACTTCCAGCTGGATACGTCCACATTCCAGTCGTCCGATAATTCTATCACGTAAAAAATCATTCAAATGCTTCCTTTGTGCCACAACTATGCGGTTATTGCACTGAAAGGCTTTTAAAGCGCTTGTGAACAATTTTACTTCTTTGCCACCATTCCTTATATACCCCTCTCTTACACTCGTCATTGCGACGTATTATCCGAGCCATCAGGTGGTTTCCTGTAATTTGCATATTCTCTTCAAGATGTGTGTGATAATTCTACAGGTGAAATTTTTATTTTAGAATTCAATTTCTGTGTTATTCTGAATTATCCTTAATTTATGGACATGAGTGTAAAAACAAAAAAGTGACGGTTTAAAGACGGTGTATCAGGATGTTTTCTTGAATACAATTGTTGTTGAACATCTTGAATATTTTATGCAAACATCTGCCATAATTTAAGTACCTGGAATTTCGCCTTAAGCATCCGGGATCTTAAATTCTTTTTTAAACTACCAGGATTCTTCTTAACTTTAAAGAATCTTAATTTCTTTTTAAGCAACCAGGATCTTAATTCAGCTTTAAAATTCCAGGATCTTGAATTCTGCTTGAAGCTTCCAAGATTCTTCGTAACTTTCCAGGTCCTTAATTTCTTTTTTTTAAGCAACCAAGATCTTAATTCAGCTTTAAAATTCCAGGATCTTGAATTCTGCTTGAAGCTTCCAGGATTCTTCGTAACTTTCCAGGTCCTTAATTCCTTTTTAAGCGACCAAGATCTTAATTCAGCTTTAAAATTCCAGGATCTTGAATTCTGCTTGAAGCTTCCAGGATTCTTCGTATCTTTTCCAGGTCCTTAATTCCTTTTAAGAATCCAAGATCTTAATTCAGCTTTAAAATTTCAGGATCTTGAATTCTGCTTGAAGCTTCCAGGATTCTTCGTATCTTTTCAAGGTCCTTAATTCCTTTTTAAGCATCCAAGATCTTAATTCAGCTTTAAAATTCCAGGATCTTGAATTCTGCTTGAAGCTTCCAGGATTCTTCGTATCTTTCCAGGTCCTTAATTTCTTTTTAAGAATCCAAGATCTTAATTCAGCTTTAAAATTCCAGGATCTTGAATTCTGCTTGAAGCTTCCAAGATTCTTCGTAACTTTCCAGGTCCTTAATTCCTTTTAAGCAACCCAAGATCTTAATTCAGCTTTAAAATTCCAGGATCTTGAATTCTGCTTGAAGCTTCCAGGATTCTTCGTATCTTTCCAGGTCCTTAATTCCTTTTTAAGAATCCAAGATCTTAATTCAGCTTTAAAATTCCAGGATCTTGAATTCTGCTTGAAGCTTCCAGGATTCTTCGTATCTTTCCAGGTCCTTAATTCCTTTTAAGAATCCAAGATCTTAATTCAGCTTTAAAATTCCAGGATCTTGAATTCTGCTTGAAGCTTCCAGGATTCTTCGTATCTTTCAGGTCCTTAATTCCTTTTAAGAATCCAAGATCTTAATTCAGCTTTAAAATTCCAGGATCTTGAATTCTGCTTGAAGCTTCCAGGATTCTTCGTATCTTTCCAGGTCCTTAATTTCTTTTTTCAAGATCTTAATTCAGCTTTAAAATTCCAATCTTGAATCTTGAAGCTTCAGGATTAACTTTCCAGGTCCTTAATTCCTTTTTAAGCAACCCAAGATCTTAATTCAGCTTTAAAATTTCTTGAACTACTTGTGTTTTTCATAACCAAATTCATAATTGTATGCACAATGTATTCGCAAATTGTTTGCGTAAGACATGTAACGTGATTCGAAGAAAAAACATGATGCAAATTAAAATTATTTAAAAAAAAAAAAATGTAATGTCTAATTCATGGCAATGTATTTATCTAATGTGTAAAGAAATGTTGGTTCAAAATGTTTTGCTGTGTATTTTCCGTCACTGATTTCTGAAATAATATTTAGTAACAACTGTGTGTAAGCATTTCGTATAAACTATCAGGCTGATGAGAGTTTGGGTTTGTTTTATATATACTCTTGAATGTAAGAAATTGTATTTTATATATACGTAAGAATTTGTTATCATTCTGTAGACAAGCTTTACGTATCAGTATCAGCTACCATGCCCTACAACACAGACGAGTTTCTCACTACCAAATACGCATCGTACTATGGTTCAATGGATTTTATATAAGTATATCCCATCATAAGTAATTGCAAAAGAAAAATAATTTAATGATAACAGGGAACAATTTTATTTTATTGATTTCAAAGGAAAATTATCTGCTTACTATGCAATAATAGTGAGGCTATCCTCAAGAAAAATAGCATCAAAAGACCTTTCAAAACCCTTCATTCAAATTTTGATGCTCATAATGATGTGCCCTCCAAAATAAAAAAAAAAAAAAATATGTTTCTTAAAATCAAATATTACCAAACAACAGCACATTTTTTCAAAACATTTGGAGCTGTTTAAAGCTGCATCAACGCATGCCATAAAATCTCACAATTTTTTTGCTAAGAAGAAATAATCTTATACTAGGATTTAATAAAAGAAAAGATGCTACGAACAGTTGACAAGTTATTTGAAGGGTTTAAAAGTAAATCGGAAATAGTTTGGGATATAAATACTTTACAATTGTCGGCCAGAACAGTAAAAATTACAGTTAAAGCAATTTCAGAGGGTTTAAAACACAATTGTAAAATTATATGAAAAATGCATTTTCTTTTTACTGCAGGTGGAATGAATTAACAATTATAGTAGATACTTGTTGTTGTCGTATCCCTCCTGGAAGGAGGGAAGAGGGGTGCAGCTTCTGTTCTGATGGAGCACCCGTAGGTAGAAGTCTGACTTCTGTTCCGTGACGCTCTTACAGTCATAGAAGACCAGGACCTACAGCTTAAAGTGGATTCCGAACGACTACAAACATCCAAGGCACCGCCGGGATTCGAACCCGAAACCTGTGGCACCGAGAGCCTAAGCGCTAGACACTCGGCCATTCAGGCCCAGTAGAGTCATTCAGCCCAGTAGATACTTATATAGTAGTTTAGTTAACGATCTACATAAAAATGGTATTCGCTGATTTTTCTACAAAAAAAAAAAAAAAAAAAAAAAAAAAAAAATTCTATAAAATCCTTTAATTACAGGAGTGCACTAGAGGCGAATGTATATTTTTTGCATTTAAAAATATTGCAACGACTAATAAACTACCATTTCAAAAGTTAACTTCCATTACAATAGATGGTGCCTACTTGATGGTTGTAAGAACATTGGATTTATTTCTTATGTAGACAAGATTCTCGATTTGCTAATTTTGTATCATATCATTATTTTATAAATGAGGAAGCATTATGCCGGAAAAATTATTGGTTTTAATGATTTAGTGTCACTTATAATAAAAATTATTAATTCTTCAAGATAATTTGAAATGCAACACAGATACTTAAATTGCTTTTGGAAACGGGAAATAACGAGTGGGATAACCTCGTATTGTAGATTATTACGGAGATCCTTGGCCGTGTAGTGGAAACTAGCTCCTTCATTGTAAAATGTTGAAACATAGCGGTGGTCTCATGCCCTTTGAGTTAATAAGCAAAATAGATAATTAAATGCCCTTTTTTTTAAAAAAGAATTATTTATTTAATAAAATTATAAAATGAAAAATAACAAAAATTTCAAAAATGTAGATGTTGATGAAATCAGTTGCATGTAATAAAACAGGATGAGCAAAGGTCAAATTAGGAGAAAAATAGCTTAGGAGAAAAGCTTTTTTTTTTCTAGGCAGTTGTAAGGAATTAATTTAGAACAGTGCGAGGTCTTTTGCTATGTTTGCGGGAAGAAATATCATAATCGTAATTTTGTAGGATATTTAAAACGCAGTTATTGATGTTTCGCATATCATTATAGAATTTAGTAGAAATTTTGTGAACAAAATGTCTCAAACTTGGAATCGAGAGAGCTCGTCTAATGTCGTCATTACGAAAGTACCAAGGTGAATTCGTTAACATTCTGAGAGTTTTGTTCTCAAGCCTTTGAATAATTTCAAAATCTGTACTTGCAACAAAACCCCAAACTGGGCTTGCATAAGCTAATACTGGACGAAGATAAGAGTGGGATGACCTTTTACATATTTATGTGAGATGTATCAGCAGAAGTAAAATATCTTAAATATTTATCAACCTTTTGCTACTAATAATTCTGTCATCAAGAGGATTACAGCTGGATATTACGAGCATACAACTACTGATTCCCATTCTGATTTTGTAAAGCACAAACGTGTTTTTCTGTGCTCTTTTGGAATGTTTTTCATGAGTACATGGAAATCTTTCTAAGGGGAAAGGATCTTCTCATGTCCATATAGAAGTACCTTTATCCTCGACGCTCTAGCCCAGGATGGGCAAACATTTTCGGTCTTGGGCCAAAAATCGAAAAAAAAAGTTAGACGGGCCAAGATAAATTTTTCTAAAATTTTAAAAACATTATACAAGTATTACAATTCAAATATGTTAATGAGATGAAGGAAATTGCAATTTCATTTTTAAAAGTTCTTTATAGTGAGGTTCGAAGTAAGATGTACTGATTCTAAGAAACGAGGCTAAATGCTCATCTGTCAGACTACTTCTGAAATAATTCCTTCCAAGGTTCATAGTTGGAAACACTTGTTCACGTATATAAGATGAAGCAAACTGAAGATGCAAGATGAAGTTACGTTTTGTAGAATAAAAATAGAAAGAGTAAAAAAGATCATCAGTATTTCGAAAAAAAAAGGAAGAAAAAAAAATACTATTTAATCAAAGTAGAAAAGGAGATGGATATATAATATATAAATATATATTTATTTTAATTTGCCTCTCGCCAGACAAATTAAAATTATATCAGCGGGCCGGAGTTGGATAGCGGTCCGTAGTGTGCCCCATCCCTGCTCCAGCCTGAAAAATTAGAGACTGTTACAGACAAAGAAAATTCGCTGCTACAATCGATTCTTGGCTATATTTCAAGAATTGGACCTTATGAATAAAACTATGTTGTTTCTTATCCCACTTGATAGACATCTAGACCAAAACTACGAACCCGTATGGACTCACGGTTGAAGAGAAAGGGGGCAGCTTCTGTTGTGATGGAACACATGTAGGTAGAAGTCTGCCTTGGCTCCGTGACGCTATTACAGTCATATAAGACAGGGACCGTATTGAAGAAAATTTAGATCTGCCAATTTGCATACACTGCGAGAAACAGGACACATCGTTGCTTGACGAGGTTGTCCTAAATTTACAAAAAGTTATACCTAACTCTTCCGAAATATTTATCCTCCGAATAGGTTACTTCCAATTTTAGTTACGCCGCTGCTATTAAGTCTTCTCCTCCTCTCAACCTTCCCCTAAGTCTCTCAAAATTGTAATAGAGAGTTTTTGCATACCGTATTTTGGACGTCCGTTATTTTTCTCCCTAGCGCGCATGCTCATAGGAAATTGCGCATGCGTATCTGTAATAATGTTTCCTATGGTTTGGTTTGGTTTGTCGCTCTACGGTCATGTTATGCACACTTGAGGCTAAACAGACCGGGACCTACAGTTTAAAGTGGAATCCGAACCACTACAAACACACATGGCACCGCCGGGACTCGAACCCGAAACTGTGGTACCGAGCGCTAGCCATTCGGCGTTTCAGGCCCTTAATGTTTCCTATGAGCATGGGCGCTAGGAAGAAAAAATAACGGACGTCCAAAATACGGTATGCAAAAACTCTCTTATGTCTAATTCTACCCATAACTCCGACGATAACTAGTTTTTACCAAAATCCATTCTTATTATTAGAAAAGTCAACTCTTTATTTACCAATACTGATGGCCCTGTACAACAATTAAATACCTCGACCAATAACGCCGATAAGTTACAAATTTTCATCAATGGTATGGCTTCATAAAACAATCCTTAATTAGTATTACTGTTGTAACGCCCCCTTGTAATCCCCCTCTTGCTTTCTCTGTTTGTTTATGATTCATAGTTAGAACTTGTTCTCCTGATTAAAAGGTATCGGGTTCGATTCTCGACTCTATTGTATACATTTCGCAATGTTTTTTTTTTTTTTTTTGTTGTTCTAATGCAGCTGGCAGACACTTTAGACAGCTTGGTCTTGGATGTCTTAAGGCAAGCGCTGCACAGACGTTACTCACTTTGTATTAACCAGAGGGCGCGTGTAACTTGAAGATAAGCCACGGACGCGGAGTAACAATGCCCCCGCAACGCTCTACGATTCTATCAGGACCGGGACCTACGGTTTAAAGTGGATTCCGAACCACTACAAAACATCCGTGGCAACGCCGGGACTCGAACCCGAGCGCTAGCCTCATTCAGGCCCCACATTCTGCAATGTTAAATTTAACAATTTTTATTGTTTCGCGAATCGTTGTATTTTTGTAAATTCTTTATTTTTAATTTCTTTTATGAAATTTAATCTTTTTAATTAAAAAAATTATTTTATTTTACTTTCATGGGCTTTGACCAAAGCAACTGCTTATCTCAATGAAGGAGCTTATATAAGACATTTATAACGTAAAAAACGTTTCGTGGCTACGCAAAGTTCTCAGTAAAATAATCCATTATCCAATATTATGAGCAATAAGAAAATAGTGATTTGTTGATAGATTTGAGATTTCTAACCAAATTTAAGACCAAGTTAAATGAAATAAAGTTACATGAAAAACAAGTAATATGAAATTTTTTAAAAAATCCATTTCTACTTTTTTTTTACTTTATAAATAATTTTCATTAATTTTTTTACGTTAGAAAAAAATTCTCTCACTCTCACATATACACTTTCCATCTTTTCACTAATTTATTCACATGTTTCATTTTCCATTTTGTTCCCTCCTTGACTCAGACTAGAACCCAGAATGAAAAAAGAATCTGAAAAAAAGAAATTTTTTTCCAGCGATCTACACGCTTCGCCACTGACGGTATTTATTCCTAAATTTATATCCTGCTAAATATCTTATATAAGAGAAATTTTTTTCTCCCATATAAAACTAAAATTAATTAATCAATTAAATTTAATTAATTAATTAATATTTGAAAAACTATATTAACATCAAGTGTCATCCCCTACAAGTTTAAAAAAAAAAAAAAAAATTAAAAAAATCGTGAACACATTTTTCAAATGTGAAACACGTCACTGAAGGCATGTTTAACAAAACAATTAATTCTACATCATGTATAAAAATTATGAATAATCTTTCAGAAGAATTTTCTTCCCAATTTGCAGATTTTATAAAATTAGAACCTTTTGTAAGAAGGGATGAATTTTGGTACAGATTTTTCACCCTGTAATTATATTTCTTGAAATAATGTTATATATAAATAAACCAATAAATTTTGAATTTATATTGCACCAGTATTGGCGGAAAGGTTGTCGACCCTTTTTGTAAGGAATACAAATAAATTACAAATATCTGTAAAAACATTTAATTAATTTGCTTTAAAAATAAATGTATTTAGCCCAAGCTGACAACATCGACTTCCATATTGTCAAACACCTAAATTGGAAGCAAAGACCAAAAGGAGAAATCCTTGTTGCAGCTCATTTAGAGATCTCAGGGAAAAAAAAAAAAAAACACCTAAAGTGACTAGCTGGTTGCCAAGGTAGCCTTAAAGATGGTACTAAGGTCTGGAAAGCCTTGCTATGTGTTTCAAACCTTGATTAACGATTTTCATTAACAAGCTCATTGAGGTCAATCGTCATTGGCAATAACATCAGCATATGATCTTGCATAAGAATCAAGAATCGTGATACAATATCTCACAGATCTTTCATATAGCATATGCAGGTCAGCGTGACCACCCAGAGAGATTCCATCTCTTCTATAACTGAGTCTTTCAACAACATTACATTGTCCAACATAATGGACACTTCTATGTTCTAGTTAAAATGTTCACACATAAGAGGTTATCTTGCACAGAACCCTTGATTGTGAAGGTGCTTTAGTAGTAGAACATTTATTTTGTAGTAGTAACATAACATTGCTAAAGTAGTAAGATATATTCTCATCTCTGTTGCTACAAAATGAAAAGAAACAAATTGAAGCGTAGTGGAGTTCCTCCTCTTTCAGGCCGAAGGCAATCTTCAGAAAGAGGAAGAACTTCATCTGATGGATGGACATAGGCTTAATGTGGGATACAGGAATAGATCAGGTAAACTACTTCTAGATATTGTTAACAATATATTTGTATCAACTATTTAAAAATCAACAAGTATTTATATAAATTAGACACAAATTTAAAAAAAAAAATGATGGAAAGTATAATTCTTCATTTTTTTTATAATTTATTACAATTATTAATGATCAATAATATAAATCATATTTTTTACCTTGTTTTCATTTTTTAATGGCGAGCATCAAAAAACAGACTTTTCTTAGTTTTTGGAGGTCAGTATATATACTTTTAAGATAAATTGTAAGAGATTACACTAGATATTTTAAATGGTACTTCTGGGCAATTAAAATCTTATAATAAACAATTTAAAAATAATTATAAAGTTTTACAACACATCTATGACGATACTAATAATAACAATCCACAATAATTGAAATCCACTTTTATATAAGTTAATTCTATACAATTTACTTTACATATGTATTATTTACATATCATATACTTGAACAGTCAGATCAAATCAATAAAAAAAGAATGGAGGCTCATAATAATTTAGACTAATTTTAATTATGTTGACCTACAAAAAGAATGATGTATAAAATGATTGGATAAAAATTAGACAAACATGATGACACATGAATTTTACACACATTTTACAAAAAGATTAATAGATTTTTCTATAAAGGTAACATGCATCAGATTTTTATGCTTAACATAAATTGCCCAGTTATCACATCAAATCGAAACATTCTGTTTGTTGAGTATCTGTTTAAATTGGAATCGAGAGATGAATACTACAGATATTGAAGAATTAACAAATCATGAAGATAAGCATTGAATGATACAAATATAACTGATGAATATGATGTAAATGAAACATCATTAATAACATTCACTTTAAAAAAACTGAGTATAACCTAAAGTATCTATGCCAGATTTTTTACAATTTAAACATTGATTGCTTTTCTAAAAAAAAAAAAAAAAAAAAAAAAAAGAAAAGAAAAAAATCAGACAGAAGAAATTATAAAATGCTTATGTGAAATATGATGAGGGGGAAGAACAGTAAAACAAATATATTCATCAAGATTTTGATTAAGAACCATTTTTGATTGTTAAGATTTACCATACTTTATAAATAATAGATAATTATAAATTTAATTAAAAAATTTTAATAAGTTTGTACTTGTGGTTAAAACAATCAAGACATAAAATCAGTGCATCCATTATATATATGTATAAATATATTTTCCTTCTTTTCCTGAATTTTATGTTATGCATTAATTTTATATATGCAATAAATAATTCATAATGCAAATGTATATATTTTCACATATTTCATTTTAAAAAATTAATTAAAGAAATATTAAAATAAAATTGAAAATTAAAATTCATTTCACATGTCTCAACTTTCATAAAAGATTAAAATTGCACTTTAATGTCCATGCATGTCCTTAAATAAATATTTACTGAAAGTTCAATGATATAACAAAAATTAATAAAGAGCATTTAGGAAAACATTTCCACCTTTTATTTTACATTTCATGCGTAAAAATAATGTGCATACTTATCAACATACCAATTAAAAAAAACTTAACAATTTTTGTGAGTTTTAGTTGACGGAGGCAATTTAAATACGAAAGAGCACTGCAAAAGTCTCTTTCTCAGGATACTCTTCACCACAAAGCTTTTTAGTGGTATTTATAAAGAGCCATTATGGCCCTTTCTTCCCTCTCAAAATAATGTGCTTTATGCAGACTTTTGAGAATTAAAATATTTGCAAGGTTTTCTTCTAACAGGATGGTTCCGTAATCAGTGTTTGTTTCTTGTACAGTACTGAGTATTTTCTCTCAATCAGCAATGTTGAGAGGAATAATCAAAATATATAGAACAGAAAGTCCATTATATTTTAATGACAACCAAATTTTGAAAGAATGATCCACTTTTTTTCCATTATAAAACTATACATATTTAAAAATAAGTTACATTAACCATATTAATGAAGTAATGTAGGAATTTTTAATGCTAATATTTTTACATTATTGCCCTTCACGATATAAATAAATTCATCATATGATGGCATGCATTTTATATTCATAAACTTTGTGTAGAATAAGGCACCCTGAATCTGTAGATTAGATATCAAAATTCTGAACACGTAGTTGGCAGATTGAACATGAAATGCATAAATATGAATACCATTTTAAATAAATGACAAAATTAAACAAAAATGAAACAGGATGCATGGTCAGCAAAACTAAATTCCAATATTATTATATGATAAAATTAAATTTCCCAGATTCTCTATGTGTATATATAGAGAGAGAGAGGAATCTATATAACTTGGTCCTCTCCAATTACAAGTCTGCATAATTTTGAGCCAAATTGGCTATCGCCAACAGACAATCTTTTTAATTAGGTTTACTTGTTTTTACAACAATCCAGTTTTTATGACAGCTTTTGTTATGGTTGAAATTTTTTCTATCTGTGATCTTGACAAGTGCACTAGAAAGTTTTTTCTGCAGCTTATATTTGTGACACAAGCCTTTTTTTTTTTACCTAAATATTAATTTTTTAAAACAAATATGTTTTAAGACAAGTAAGTTTGTTTATTTTTCATTAATATTTAATTTAACGTTTATTAAATTTGTTATTAGTGTATTTAATTATTGGAATGTTAATCTTAATAATTTCTGTATTGATGTTTTAATCTTTAATATAATACGTTACAAAATATATTAGTGGTGTATTTAATTACTGGAATATATCCTACGTTGATAAAACTTTACCGTTATTTTGTGGGGCCTTATCCTTGCAGCTGAGAATTTGCTTGGTAAAAATTGAATTAAAATTTAAACACTACAGCTGATCCCTGGCCAAGACAACCAACTCAGTCCACATCTACCAAACAGGCCCACCCTAACACTAGTATCCAAAAGGGCATTTGTATGGGGGTTTTTTCTGACTGAGATTTCTAATCATGATCATTTTCTTTTTATGGGGTAGGATTGCTAGCCCTAAGCTTAACCAACTATTTTTGCCGCTCTTTGGTCATTTGTTGATCACAAGGGCTAATTACACCAGGACCTATGGTTTAAAGTCGATTCCAAACCACTAAAACATTCCTGGCACCCCAGGATTCAAATCCAAAATCAGTGGTACTAAAGAGCTAATCCTCAGGCCCCAAAATTTTGTTAAATTGTCTAATAATTAGATAATATATATATATATATATATATATGCAGTTCATAAGGTACACCAGCATAAACATTTTATAGTAGAATTTAAAAATGAAACTAATTTGTCTGATTATGTGATGATTCGAGGGAGGGGGTCTCACTTTAAATGTTTAATAATAGAATTTAAAATTTAAATTAATTGTCTAAACTTAATTTTTAGATATCAGAATTTTCATAAATTCAAGTTGCAGACCAAGAACTAGCAATTAAGTGCTAAAAAAAGAAAAAGAACAAAGTGAATATTCTAGTGATGTTCCGACAATGATGTTTTGAGAAATGGAATTTGGAGGCAAGGAAATTCTACAAAAAAAAACTGTTAAATAGGGTAGGGAAACACCAAAAAAGAAGGGGAGGAGTTGAGAATCAGAGAGCTACCTCTATATAAATAACAGATTAAAATGTTTTATTGAGTGTAATATTTTACTTTTAAAGCTTTTCATTTCAATGAAACGCATCAAAACCAACATTTGCTTTCTAAAAATTGATGAAAAATATATAAATATTCAATAAACTTTTAGATTATTATAAAAATAAATTATTTAATACTGTCTAAATAATTAATGCAATTTCTATAGCATTAATTGCCTGTAAGCACACATAGTATATATACATAAATATAAAATAAATATATGTTTTAAAATGAAGTCATTAAGACCTGTACACAAACAAGAAAATATTAAAATTGCTATTCAAGATGTAATCACAAATCATAGAAGATGGCAAAAAGTAAAATTTTAAATAATAGTTGGTTAATTTTATTCAAAATTTAACATAGAATATAAGTTAAACAAATTCATTTCCTTATATATCACAATCTTAAGGCCTTTGCTTTCATTTAATACTCCTTTGCCTTTGCTTTCATTTTTTGTACTTTTTGATAAACGTTATTGCTACTCAGAGAGTGAAATATGTGTAACCTTAAACTCTATTTGAAGGTGTTTAAAATAAAAATGTTTTATGATTATAATGAAGGGGAGTACTGAGGAAATTTACATTTTTATTTTGTTTATTTTTCCATGCAAAACCAAATTTAATAATTATTTTAATTAATATATTTTTAAAGGATTTTATAATTACTGCATAGTGTATGTAAAAATCAAGAAATTTTACAGTTTTTAATCAGATTATAATTTTTTTAAAAAGTCAGTTAAAGCCTAATTCTTTTCATAATTAAAATTGAAAATAATTTTACTGAAAGATAAAAAGAAACATCTATTTAATTTGCATATTTTGCCATTTTCAATAAGTCTATAAATTATGACATAAAAAATTAAGTAAATAATAAAGTCACTTTCATGTCAGTAAACTAAATAAGAAAAGTTATAGAAAATTTTTAAAGTCTGTTAATAACCAATTAATTTTTTTTTTTTTTTTTTACCGATTTTTAAACAAAAAATCTTTGTTTTAAAATTAGGTCTTCCATAAGTCATATATTGCTAATTTCAATGATTCTAAAAAAATACTCATATTATATAGCAATAATAAATAATACAATATTAGATCACGTATTGTTTAATTTCTGATAATGAAATTAAGATTAAAATATAAAGAAAATAAATCAGTTTCTGAGCCTCCAATAGATATTTGTGCTTAGCTAGGCAGTTACAATATAATTTACAATATCCGAAGTACTTTCAATGTCAATATCCGTTTCTTCGTATGCTTCATCATCCATTCCTATATCCGGCACAAAACCATATAATTCTGAAGAATGCTTAACAAAATGCTGATTCAAATGAAAATTTGTTATAAAGCTTGCATTACAAATAGTACAAACATATGGCCGTTCTCCTTTATGCCATTGAACGTGCCTTTTAAGATGGCTACTATATGTAAAACCACGATTACATATTTCACACTTAAATGGCCGATCACCTGTATGAACCAAGAAATGAAGGCTCAGTTTATGTTTGGTAGGAAACACTTTCCCACAAATTTCACATCGACTTCTTTGGCCAGGTATGTGTTCAACACCATGGCGTTTCAGATTGCGACGGCTTGTGAATTTACGATCACATATCAGGCAGAAAAATGGTTTTTCCCCAGAATGATGTAAATAATGAAGTTCAAGACTAGGTTTAGTTGAGAAAGATTTGTTACATAAATGGCAAGCATAAGGTTTAATGTTATCGTGTACCATGTAGTGCTTCTTAAGTGTTATTTTTTGAGTGAAATCAGCATTACAAATTTCACATTGAAATGGCTTCTTTTCCGCATGAATCACTATATGACGCTTCCAGCTACTTTTCAGTGGAAATTTTTTCATACACACTGAACATTCGAATTTCTTTTTATTATGATGTTTACAATGTGCAAGCATTTCTTGTTCAGTTTCAAAACCAAGATTGCAAACATCACATGAATACACACCAGATGCTACTTTATGTAGCTCCTGATGGAAAATAAATTCGGCTTTGTCACAAAATACTTCTGTACAAGTGAAACATTCAAATTCGGACTCGATGAAATGTTGCGCTTCATGATCAGCAAAATCTTCATCTTGGGAAAATGATTCTCCACACACTTCACAAACACGTGGACGTTCTACTTCATGACAGGCATAATGCATACTCAAACAACTTTTAGAAGAAAATTGCTTGCGACATATATCACACATATAATACTCTTTATCAATATTTTCTTGAAAAGTGTTTTGATCCTTTAAAATTTCATCGATTTCATTCTTAAGCCTATCATCCAATGGTAACATGGCTGTAGACTCCATAATTTCTTCAACTTCAAACATATTTGTTTGATATTAATAACGTAGTGATTTAAAAATTTAACTAAAGCACTTAACAGCTTTGTCACAAAATTTCACAACAATATAGTATTGTAGTCTCCCCTCAAGAACACTTCGAAAATTCATAACATAAATACTTAAAAGCTAAAGTTGTAGTACTTTTTCTACTTCCAATGATACTAAAGAAAATGCTGCAATCTACCTCACAACTTTAATATTAGTGTAATAATTTATTTGTCGATAAACAAATTTTATTTAAATCTCTAATTTTTACTTTTAAATTTTTATAAATTATGAAAAATATTTATATTTTCAAGTAAATGTCTCTAAGAAAACAATTTTTAAAAAATGGGAAAAAAAAAAAATTCTGCTCCAAAAAAGATTTAATTTTATTAAATTTAATTGATTATTGATTATAGAAATATTAATAAATATTTATAAATAACATTAATAATATTAATAATTATTAATGCTGATTTTTATTCCCGATGTCTTGAATTTTCAATCTGGAATAATTTTCACAATAGTCCATAATTAGTTGTTTGCTCAGCTCTAGTGTACATAACTTTTTTTATTATTATTATTAAAATGATAAGTTGGAATTTAAAACTTATATTTATAATAGTTGACTTTTATTAATTGTTTTTACCATGTTGTTTTCAATTTGAAAATGCTTGCTTATTTAATTTCAGAACAAAAATAGATTTACTTGAAACTACTTTTTTTCTTTGAAGCTATCGACTTTTTCAAGCATTTACTGCTATTATTCGAAAGCGAAAATTTAAGGTGCTATTGTTTTTTTTAATTAAAAATATTAATTAATATTGTTCTAATTCAGCTTGCAAAATCAACGGTTATTATTCCGACTGTGAGTAGATCATGCATATTCGGTACATTCTTTTCTTAAGTCGAGCTCGCAGCTGTGACTTTCGTGACCTGTGATTGGCCAATATTTTATGAACGAGTTTGAGATTTAGGATACGAGTTACCCCGAATTCATCTGCAGAAGAATAGCCATGAATTATTTTACTCATTCCTTTGGGACTTTTCCCTTCCTTAAATTGCTCTTTTTTTTTTTTTTTTTTTTTTAGATTAAACTTTCTCCATTTCCAGTCTTTAAAATATACATATTTTTTTTATTTATATATATATATTTTATTATTATCATTATTAATTTTAATAACAATCAAAATATAAATAAATAAATAAATAATTTAATAAAAAAATACTCTCCCCTTTAAATTTTTTTTATTGGGCAAGCTCTCCATTTAGTCTCACCATTTTCTTCTCAACAATGTATTCTTCATTCTTCAAAGGACTATTACCAGATCGGAGTTAACGGCTGCTTCGCAGCCAAGGAGCTCCACGAAATAAAAATCGTTTTTTTTTAAGAATAGCTAAACTAATCATTAAAGACCAACGAAATTTTTTGTGGCTTTCCTTCCTTTCCTTATGTTTTTTGGTAGATTCGTCGTGTTAGAATCCTTGCTTCTTCCATTGTGGATGTTTATGCTTTTGGAAATAGCAATTAGAATTCAAAAATTTAATGAAACCGATTGAAGCATATTTGAGTTGTTTCATACACAAAATTTTTGAAACATAAATGTAATTTAAATAAAATAGATAATAACCAAATCTAATATTTTTAGCATTATTTTATTCATAAATTACTCACAATGATTTTTCAGCTGCAAAAATTAATTTATTAATTCCAAACATTTATGAACAAATCATCCTGTTATCTTACGTATATGTCCAAAATTTATAAATTAAATTTCTGTTTGTGTTATTATTTATATGAAGTGTTAACCTTATCTTGACAAATTGATTTGTATGAATTAATATGATTATAACTATTATACTAAATAAAATTTGAGAAAAAAATTTTGTTTGCCTCAATGTCTTAGCATTATTTATTATTACATTATGTTTTTTATGCATACCATGTAAATTATTTAAATGAGTAAAACATAGAAACATACAGGAAAGTTAAGTCCTTTTATTTTATATTACCTATTCATAAATTATTAAAATGGCGTCATGTGTGAATGCGAGTTGAGAACCATTCAAACTTTATTCGAATCAATACAAATGAATGAATGCCCAAGTATGTGTGCGAACTCGACGTAGCTGCTCTCATATCTGGCTGCTATACCTCTGTTTTCATTTGTGTACTGCGCGAATTGTGGAGCCCGCCTGTCTGAATTTCTTAGTTAATGTTTAGACATTTTAAGAAACAATTTATCCTAGTACTAAATTTTCAGCGTTGAGAATTGAAAGTTGATTTTAATTTTCCATCAAAAATGTTAGTTTCAAGCATTCATAAAGTAGAAAATGGTGTCACTAGTCTTACAGTTATACCACATTTATGCCATCTGTGTCGCAAAGCATTTACTACCAGATCCGATCTCGCAAAACATTTGCTCACCCATGGATACCAAACAGATGATGAGGTTCATAAAGATTCTCCTACCTTGGCCGCGGATGCATCCAACGAAAACAATTTAAAACCATTCCTTTGTGAAATATGTCAGAAGCGATTTACAAGTAAAGCATACCTAATGAAACATATCAAGCTTCACGAAGGCGAAAAACCATATTCTTGTGACGTTTGTGACAAGGCCTTTAGTCATAAATCGAATCTACAGAAACATTATTATACTCATGATCCTGAAAAAGCGAAACGTTATTATTGTGCAGTTTGCGGCAAAGATTTCACTTCCAAAGCTTACCTAAAAAAACATGATTTGATTCATCAAGGACAAAAGCCTCATGTATGTAACATATGCAGCAAAGCCTTTACTTTGAAAACGAATCTCCAAAAGCATTATATGACTCATTCCGACAATAAAAATTTCTACATATGTGATCTTTGCAATAAGGGTTTTACTTCAAGAGGGTATTTGGATAAACATCGGCTCATACATATTAATGAAAGACCTCATGTTTGTGGAGTTTGTTTTAAGGCCTTTACTTTGAAAACGAATTTACACAAACATTATTCTACTCACACTTCTGAAAGACCCTATCAATGCAAACAATGTGGCAAGAGATTTAAGGTGAAAGTTGGTCTAGAGCAGCATTATTATGTCCATTCACCTAAATCTTATGCTTGTGAACTATGTCCAAAAACTTTTAAGATTAAGGCTGCCTTAGGAAAACATGAGCTGTTGCATGTTTATTAATTATATGTAGGTTATTTTATAACCTATTTAATGTTTTGATTCTATTTTTTTCTATTTGTACAAACATAAAATTAATTAATGCTTTTCTGTATGCTTAGTATAATTAATTATGCTCAGGCAAACTAAAGATTTACTGTGAATCACTTAAACATTTGTCTGACTAAAACAACATTATAGTTGGCAATGATTTGTCTGTATTATTTTATTTGTAGGGAAGTGGTGCTAATTAATAAAAAAGTGCCAATTAATTTTTCTTCGGCAGTCTCTATAAAAGTTCATGAAAAATTTATTTTTACTAGTATACAAGCAATAAATATTTATATGAATTATTTGAAAGATTACGAGGAAGCATCGTAAAAAACAGCAAAAAATACACCATCAAAAAGCAATAAATTAAACAGTCACAAAAATGAAAAATATGTAGATAGGTAAAAATTAAAAAGGAAAATACATCTATGAAAGCATTCTATAGATGCTAATAAATGTATATAGCATTTTATCATTCCGTAATAGTGATAAGAAGACATTGTAAAGAAAAGTTGTAATAATGAGCAAAATTACTAATTAATAAGTCATAATTTAAACTTCTTATATTTCTAGAAAAATATGGGATAATAATGAGCAAAATTACTAATTAATAAGTCATAATTTAAACTTCTTATATTTCTAGAAAAATATGGGACATTGAGATAGAATTTTCATTACCAGTATAATTATTTAGATACAAGTTAATCATTTTTTAAGCCATAAATGCTTACAGAAACTTAAAAGTGTGAAATAAAAAAAATGCATCATATGTAAGCAATAATTAAAGATTGCAGCTTCCTTAATCTGCATTTAATAAAGAATGTAATTGATATGTAAGAAATGCAAATAAATTTCTAATTACCAAATAATTGTGTATATATTAGTTAAATGTTTAAAGCTTTTAAGTCACAAATATTTATAGAAATAATTTATTTAAAAACTTGAACAAAAATTGTGAGAAATTTTGTGTTTTATTAATTATGGAATGTCTACTTTGTTTAAATTATATAAAATAATTAAAGAAATACATGAACAATCAAACAGTTGAGTTAAATTTTTCATAGAAGTATAAAAATGTATTTTTGAACTGAATGATAAAGAATTTATATTTCCATTTAGATTTAATTAATCCGGATATTAACAGAGAAAATTTATTGTCAAAAACATGTTTTATGTTTAAACTGTGCTAAGCAAAATAGATATGGTTGTTATTAAATTATATGATACATAAATCTGTTTAAATCTATATGTCTCTGAATCAACATTCTCAGGCTTAAATATTAAAAAAAATGCATCTAATAAAAATTATTTGACTAATTGTTTTTGCACTTATTTACTATAAAAATTGAACCAAGCACATTAATTTATAAATTTAATGCACTAATTAAATTTATGAAATATCATCATATTCTTTGCTTTTATTATTTATATATGGAAAAAAGGATGTATATATATATTAAATTTGAGGATTCTTTTTTTTATTTATTTATGCAACCCACAGCCAAGTTACAATGAATATATGTGGCATTTCAAGTCTGCATCCTTGCCTCAAATCAAGGAAATAATGAGGAAAGGCAAATGCTCTTTCTGTATGTAAATTAGTGTATTACAAATTTATCTAATAGTATATCCTAAGTATGTTTATGATACCCTTAAATAATATTTGGAGTTAAAATGAAAATTATTAAATTTATGAAATCAAGGGAAAAAATATCCAAATATTTGTAAGTATTTAGCGTATTAGTGTTATATAATGTGAAGTCAAAATATCCAAGGTTTGGATGTTTTGCTTATTAAACGCTGTAAATATCTATTATAGAGGGAACTCTACAATATAAAATGCCTCTTTTTTATGGTGATTTTTTTTCTCAGCCGCTGTTTAGTGGTTTTTGTCAAGTCTCCCATCACAGTTTTTATGTTATTAATCCTCCCATTCCTAAGAACTCTAGTGGAAAATCAGATAAAGAATGCTCAATTCGTACTTTTATTTCTTTTCTCATTAATTGTTAGTTCCGAGTCTACAAATTCTCATATTTAAAAGTTTAGTTTAGCGAATTTCATTATTAATAATTTTGAAATTCTAATATTAAAAACTTGCTGAGACATCCCTGTAATGCCCTGATTTATTACATGATTTACACAGTTGATAAAATAAATGATTCATTAACTCATATAAACTAGTAATTTAATAATTTAGGCTTAACACATTAAAAATATACATAAATATTAAATTTAAAATATATATATAAAAGCTTAAAATTTACTTTTCTAATCCAGTTTGTGTTAATCAATTAATCCAGAAAATTATAAGATATAACATCTGTATTGGTCAAAGATATTTTTTTTAAAAGTGATCATATTGAACAGCGATAATAATAATAAAAAAATCTGTTATGAACAGAGGTCAATAGGTTGCCAACTTTGTGCAAAACTGAGATTCATCACTGGGCACTTTATATTTTAGAATCTCTTTTTATAGAGAGCCTTTTTGCCCTTAAATCCATCAATATCTTTATTATTTTATTTCCTTTTGTTTTTTTTTTCCTCTGCTTTATTGTCATGACTTATTATTTGCATTTATTTCAATTTTACATTCATTTTCTCTCTCTACTTTTCATCCTTCATGCACTGATTGATAGTTTTCCTTATGTAAATAAAAATATACCAATTAAAAATATTTCATGAAGTAAATAAAATATTTTCTTTATTCATATAAAAATTATGTGTGATTTAATTTCTTTTCATCTTTATGATATTAAAAAAATACAATTAATCATTTTAACAATTTTTAAAATTTTGCAAATTGAGATTTGATATAACATTAAAAGTTTTTATGTTAATAAATGTATTATACTCATGTCGTTATACAGCTTATTCTTTATTTTTGTAATTTCAAGCATAAACTATGATTCTCGTCTATGAAACATAGCTTAATTTCCATTTTTTAAATTGGATTATGTATTTTAAAATATATATAAAAAAATGTTTTCTAAAGTGTCAATATATTAAATCTAGTTTTGATTTTTCTTTGTTTTAAAGGTTTTTAATAATGAATTTTCTATAAGAGAGCATTTTATGACTTTGAATGTTTGTTACAACTATCTTTTCCGGTAGAATTTTGTTTTCAATCATCTAAATATGCAGTGCCTTATAAAAATTTTAGATAAATTTCCTTATTTATACGAATTGTTAAATATAAGAAAATTATTGAATCATATGATGAAAATGTATTTCTATGAAGCAGGGTAACGAATATGTTTTTCATTTCATTTTAATTATTTTGAATAAACTCATTCTAAATGTAATAACATATGAAGAAAGAATGATTGTGACTCTCAAATATTTTTACATAACCACAATTAAATTCAATAAAAATGTTTGAACTCTTTATTAATCAATTCAACAAGTTTTAAAAACTTTTTAATTCTTTGGAATAGATTTCATTTTTTTTTTTTTTTAATAATTTGAGGCTTTTTTTTCCCCTCAATTTTTCTTGGATTACAGATTTTAGCTGCTGTTGTGAAAATATATTGTCTTTTCGAATTCTATTTGCAAATTATGGTCATATGTGTTCCATTGATTCAAATATGTTGACTGAAGAAACATTTGAATAACTTATTCACAATTATAAAGCAATCACAATTAAACAGCCAAGGCAATGCTTAGGACCATTATTTTGATAGTATTGTGTGGACATCGATTTTTGATGGTTTTTAAAATTTACTTAAGGAGTCATCAATAATTTGAAAATAAGTCATCAATTATTCCATGGCATTATTTTGAATTCCATATTTTAACTCTTTCAATGGTCATGTTTACTGTATAGAAGTAAACTTTTTTTTTTTTTTTTTCAAACCATTATGTATGTTTTACATGTGAAAATGTCAAATTTGATTTTGTAAGCAAATCAAACCCTATAAGAAATCTTTTTTTTTTCTCTCCCCCCCATATTTCTGGTGAATGAATTTGAAATTCTTAATTCTTTACATTAGCAATGATTTTTTTTTTTTCGCCATTTTTGTCAAAATATATGGCAGATCAGATTATTTTTTGAAATGTTTTCAGATTTTCACATGTTCCATAAACATCTTAGAATTTTACTACAATTTAGTAATTAATTATGTAGGTATTACATTTATTTTTATTTTTCAATTGATGCTTGGCTTTATTCTATGAGACAGCTTTGTTACCTGCCCTGATCTTGATTTATTGCTTATTCTAAGAACTTTTTATTAATGCATTACATAGAAAAAACATAGAATCACTTTAACAAACTATGAAAAAAATTTTTTTACCAGTATAACTTTTTGCTCAGTGCAAATTAATTAATTTGTAAATTTCTAATCAAATAGCTAGCAGATTTTTATTCTAATCTGGACTTATCCTAATTATATAGATAAATATTAGAAAATTGTAATTATTTTTACCCTTATCTTGAATTGTTATGAGAATCATATATATAAATGCAAAAACTTTTTGAGACACTGTAACTATTGGCATTATTTTTGTAAGAACCATATATTGAAATCAAAATCAGAGTTTTGAAAAATATTAAAGATCTGTGCATTTCTAAAAAAGGAAAAAATATAATTCTTCAAAAGATTTGTTTTTCAAAAATTGCAAAATTTAGAATTTATGCATCATATCATTAAAAACCAGTTCATATAAATATAAATTTGTTGATTTGTAGTGAGAATAAGATATAATGCATATAAATACAAATAATTTCAAAATAAGATTTATATTTGATTTTCCATTATTATTATTGGAAGTATGGTTCTTTTATTTCATCACTGATAATTCATATACAAAATTAATTTATGTTATCACATTTTATTTTCTCTTACTGTATATAAGCTTATTTTCTGTAAATGGGGTTGCATGTTATAAAATGAATAGTACAACTAATTTTGATCGGTTCTGAATAAAATATTTAGGTGGGAAAATAAATGCACATGAAAAAAATTTCGTTCAAATCATGACATGTATATAGTACGCATTTTATTTACATATTAGAGTTTTTACACTCTGTAAAGGTTATGTTCCTGTGTTGTCTGTAACAAAATATATTGGCAATTATATTTTTCACCCTAGCATACATGTGTGCTTGTTACATTGTAAATATAGTGCATGCATTTATTGACTGCAGCTTTAGCATTGCATACCACAAGTATAAAAAAAGAAACATCAATAAAATATTTCAGGTGATGGTTAATCCTTATTAAAAACATTTATAATTATTCTAGATGAAAGCATGTATATTTTATTTTGATTAGATTAAATGTTAGTTGACATTATTTTATTTGAGAAATAAATTCATTCATGACCTTTATCGCTTAGTCATCATCAACAAAATCTAATGTACGCACTGTATTTGAAAATATTCTCTCATATAGTTTAATTTTCTGACATATCCGTATTTAATGCTAATTAATTCTAAAATTGCTTTGATGAACTATTAATTTTTATCTAGAATCAAACTGTTTATTAAACTTACTAAGCTATTAAGATTTTAAATTTTATTTTGTATATTCATTTATAAATATTATGTTTTAATTTTCTTAAGCAATTTTTTTCCCAATATAATGTTATATTATAAACATCTACAGCTGGGTAAGGCTAATAATTTTAAGCATAGTTAAGCTAATTAAGTTATATAACAGAAATTTTTCAATTTAGATATGTATTAGAATAGGTTTTTTTTTTTTTTGAGTGAACATGATGTTGTCCTGGTTAGGGGTTCATGGCGCAATCAAAAAAAAGTGCAGCAAGCAAATAAAGTTCCATTCCAAATTTTGGCAGAAAAATGGTAGTTTGGGCCCCTTAACTCTTGAAATAATTCATGAATAACGTTAATCCTCAGTAATTTTTTGGAGAATTTGGCTTTTGCTTGAAGTGTTTTGTAGTATGATTTTGAGTCACTTTTCATATCTTGGGTTGGGATTTTAAACATTGGTATATCCAATGGCTGTAAGTACTCATAGTGTGTTGATCAATTCCTTCTTTTTGAAGTTTCATATTTATCACTTTTGGCATTTTTGCATACATATTGAGCTGCATAATGTTTCTTATTGTATTTGGAATAGAATTGTAAATACTTCATTCTTTATTTATGCCTAGAATTTTAAAACTTTGATAAATTCACTTGGCTATTGTATGTGATAATGTTTCTTGTAGAATTTGGAATACTTCATTTATGACTACATTTATCTTACTTTTGTATATTCTCTTAGAGATTCTTGAACAATTCATTCTTCATGAAGTTCTTGATCTATTCAACATTGCTATATTCATATGGCTATTGAATTTGGCCTTTCTTGTAGTATTCCAATCAATTGCTTCATATATCTCTTGCATTTTTAAACATTGGCATATTCCTGAGTTTATTCATCCATGAATATTCACACATGATGTGAACTTTGCCGAGCAGATTTCAGTTTTATTGATTTTTTTTTTTGATAGAGAAAAAGAAAAATAAAACAAGAACAAACAAAAGAATGTGCTTAATAAGTCTTCAGAAATTGCAATAGTTATCCACATCATAATTGTACTTTAAATGATTGAATCATCGTTTATATTTTCAGTTTAGTAACATAGTGTTGTTACATTAGATGGTTTCTAAATTGTGCTTACATAAAAATTTTGAATTAGGGGATGCATTATTGTTTGGCATACCTTTAATTTTTATTATTATTTGGCTATAAATCCTTAAAAATACTACTTTTTAGTTTCATGTATAAAATAAAAATTTTAAAAAAACTTATTAATTTTGTATAATGCAAAAAAAAAAAAATTTGATTGTTCAATATTTAGATAGCATAATCAAGATTTATATCTTCATATCTTTATTTTAATATCAAGCAAGTTAGATCTTGAAATGTAAGACTTTTATTAATAATGAGTTTACAACTTTATTTTAGTACTAAAAGTATTGCTGTTCATCTTCATTTTGTTTATTATTTAATGGTGTACTTCATGAGCATTATGGAGGAAAGAACCAGAATTTTAATACAATTGACCTTAACAGTATGCAAAAATATTAATTAATTAAACAAAATATGGCAAGGTGGTGACAAAATCGAGAAATCAGGGAATTTTATCGTTCTGGAAAAGTCAGAGAAATTCGTAAAAATATCTACAAATTAGGAAAATTTGCTGATAAGATCATTCCGCACCAAACATGCGCATGATCGGCGATTTCGTAGGATCACGATCGGCGATGAAGTCTGCGTGCAATCGGTGATTTTGTAGGCAATCCTGCTTGACAATTTGGATCGTTACTTATTTTACAGAAACCTTCTGTTCAGCTTATGATATATCTCATTTTTTATTTTTACTTGTGCTCTGCTTGATCTCGTACTACTATTTGTACTCAAGTTATTTGCTTAAGGCAATTTAGAAAATTAAAGATTTTATTATTAATAATGCTGTAATGTCATCAGGCTCATCGATAAGTTCAGTGCAGTTCCGCAGGTGATTGCCGTCCACATTAGCGATCCGACATAATGGGCAGATCTCATCCGCAACCAAATCAATGCGGTGGAGGTGTGCAGGGCACGATTTTCCTATAGGCTAACTAGGCTTCAGCCTAGGGCCTCAAGATCAAGAAGGGCCTACATTCAAATTGATAGAAAAATTAGAATGACACTATTCTAAAAACAGTAAAACACTGAATCGAAAATAAGGAGAAATTCTACACATATGAATAATAAACAAACATAAAATTGTATTGGTTAAGATCAATGCGTTCGGCTCATTGGGTCTGTGGCGGCTTGTAAAGGTTGCGTAGTGTTATTAAAATCCAGACGGCAAAAAGAAGACGATTATCAATTTTCACAATTACAACATCTTTATCCCATTTCTAACGCCAACTACGTTCTGTTTTTATTCTAGCGGGGAAATTCCTTTTTAACAGTGAAAGTAGAAGTTGTTAAATTTGTACTCCATTTTCCATCAATAGGTGTCGCTACATCACTCCCTACCAGTAACAAAGTTACGTTACTTAAAAATCTTAGAAGAATTAATATATCTATACAAATAATAGCGAACAAATAAACATTGATACAAATTTAAATTGCACAAAATAATTACAAATACAATTACATATAAACATTTACATACAATAAATTAAGTTAATTTTTAAAATGGACATGAACGAATAATAATTTTCAAGAAAAGTCAATAATGTCACTGAAACGAACAGAAAGTTTTACTTGTCTTCCACAACGTGTTGTTGTATTAGGTTGTGCAACTTGCTGACATGGTATAAATGTTTGCTCACTCGGCACAGATGTATGATCATTTGATGACGTTGGATTCAGAAGTTCATTAGGTTGTAACACATATGCCGGTTTTAATCTATCCACTGAAATATTAACTTGTTCATTTTTAATTGATAGAAGAAAGTTTTTCGGAGATCTTTGCAATACTAAGTAGGGTCCTTCATATGAGAGTTCTAAATGTTTTTTAACTCTGTCAATTCGCAGAAACACATGTGAGCATATGTACAAATCTTTTGGAATGAAGATCTTTTGTTTACATTTGTTTTTGGATTGGTATGGTTTTAAGTCAGCCATCTGTTTTCGAAGATTGCTTACGATATTATCATCCGATATTGGCAATCTGGATTCTTCAAAGAATCCGCCTGGTAATTTAATAGTTTTGCCATAAACCATTTCAGCTATTGTATACTTACAGTCCTCATGTAGAGCAGCTCACAAACCCATAGGAACCGTTGGTAATGTGTCCGCCCAACGAACGCTGTTATGACATCTAATAGCTGTTTTCAAGGTACGGTGAAGCGTTCAACTTTTCCATTACTCTGAGGATTGTAAGAAGACGTATGGTTTATTTTAACACCACATAGCGAAGCTAAACTTCGAAATAGTTCTGAAATAAATTGAGTGCCTCTGTCAGTAATAACACAAGTAGGTACACCAAATCGGGTAATCCAATGCTCATAAAAAGCTTTTGCTATACTTTCTGCAGTGATATTTGATAACTGTACCACTTCCATCCAAGAGGTAAACCGATCAATACACGTCAAACAGTATGTGCATCCATTAGAAGGTGAATAAGGTCCAATCAAATCTATATGAACGACACTAAATCTCTCATCTGGTGCTTGAAATTGTGAATATTCTGATTTTGTATGCTTAGTTATTTTATTTTTCTGACAGTTGATGCAAGTTTGAGTCCACTGTTTAACGTCTTTTTTTCATATTTGGCCAAATGAATCTTTTAGTTATTTCTTTTACAGTAGTTCGAATTCCAGAATGAGCTAAACTGTGAATTGTATTAAATATTGTCATCGGAAATTGTTTTGGTATGAATGGTCTGATACTGGAAGTAGAGGTATCACAATACAAGAGCTTTCCTGATGGCAATTGGTGTTCTTTTAAAATGTAATGATTTGGAATGTAATTTCAATTGGAAAACGTAGAAGCGGTGGAAAATAAGGATTCAAGATCTTTGAATAGGAGAAGGACGATTACCTGTGGAAGATTAAGAGACCTGAATTTGGATCAGGAGCGATGGAGACCGTCGAGGACGAGTGGTGGAGGAGAATGGAGCGTGCTGAGACGATGGACTACTCCGTTCGGGAAAGTGCACCAGGAGCGAGTAATCCGGCACTTATGGACACAACGTGTGCGGCAATACAATCAGAGAGGTTGGCCTCGCCTACATTACCCGAAAAGCAATCCAATTTATCTGACGAAGAACACTGTGCAAGCATAACTACTGTGATCAAGAAGAAGGACGTTGCACAGAATCTCTACGATGCATATGCTGCAGCGCTGACTGGATATTCTCCCGATGATGATGGCCTTAAAGAGCTGAAGATACGCCATGATGATCTCGAGCTTGCAATGAGAGAGGTAAGCAAACTTGAGCTTTGCCCATTGTCATCTTGTAAAAAACATAAAATTATAAACTTTAACTCTCAAATTAAGCGCTATGTTGCCCATCTTAATAATCATGAACATGATAATGACGGTTTTTTACGGTTCATTTATGCGGTTCCAAAAAGCTTATTGCCAAGGTCAATTGTGCTAAAAATCCTCAACATTTAGTTGAGACCAAAAATTCGTTTGGCAAACTTATTGTAGACGAACAGGAGGAGCACGACTCTGATAGCACCCCTATAGTTAAGAAAATGCCACCCATTATGGTCAAGCCAACAGAAAATCTAAAAACTATGCTTGCCAAATTTGACAAATTTTTGAAAGTAAAGTTACCATCAAAATTGCGGGTGAAATGATCAAGATGTTTCCCTTCGACGAAAATCAGCACACGGCTATAACCAGATATCTAATAGAAAACTCCTTCGAATATTTTGTGATAACGCCTAAATATCAACGTCCTTTAAAGATCGTTATCAAAGGCCTCTACATTAAAACTCTTGATAATGAAATCGAAGAAGAGTTAGTAAATCTAAGCTACTCTGTTGACAAGGTAACCCAGTTAAAAAAGATCTAAAACCAAGCAACCTCTACCAATCTGGCAGATTACCCATGCTAGGGAACAAAAAGCATGGAAATTTTTAAACTAGAACGATTGCTATACTTTACTGTAAAAGTTGAAAAATTTAACTTACGACCAATGACCCTCCAATGTTTTAAATGTAATAATTTCCATCACAATGCTAATAACTGTGGATTTAAACCTAGGTGTCTTAAATGTGGTAAAGAACACTCCCATAAGGAGTGTCCAATTGAAGGGAAGCTTGAGGTGCCAAAATGCATTAATTGCAACGCTACAGGACACTTAGCAGCTTGGAGGGGCTGCCCCAAATTTCCAATGATAAATACTAACTCTAACAGAGAGGCTGCCAATCCCAAAGTTATTCCTCCTAGACAAGTTACCCCAAACATCAGTTTTGCTTCCATGCTTAAAAACAACGTAAACGCAACTGCAGGTGTAGCTCCTTCAACTTTTGTAAATCAAAACCAATCAAGTTCACCACTTGGCATTGAAGATCTCAACTTATTCCAAAATGCTGTTATATTAATGAAAGAATTTATTTCTCTTCTCACTAATATAAAAAATCTTCCAAATTTAATCAATCAAATTAATTCTACCAACAATAAAGCTGACAAGCTACAAATCTTTGCCAACTGTATATGCTCCAAACCATCTAACAATGCCACATAGTGATTATATTGTTTACAGGACTTGGTAGTCAAAACGTTTTTTTCCCCTCCCCCAGGCTCTGCTCTTCTATCGTTCACTTGCAACTGACCTTGTACGATTCGCAGATTTCCCCGTCATTACCAGTTCAAACAAACTGCTCTTAAACGTTTTTGTTAACTTGTACTCTCCTCTTTTACTTTGTTATTTTAATTATTAAATTATAATTAATAATTATTAAATACTTTATTGAAAAGAAGGGAAAAACTTCTCTTCTCCATATATTATTATCTCTATATTAAGTGTTTATTTTTAATGCAATGGGCTTAAAGCTGAAGTAACTTCCCTCTCATATGCAAAGAAGGAGTTAGCGATTACCCATACCAAGGAGCTCCGTCAACCTACAAATCGTCGTCGTCGTAATTTCATTTGTTGCAGTTCATCATTAATTTGTGCATCTGCTATCAAGTCATAATCGACAATAGGTGAATCGATGTCCTCAATTCTGTGTCTGCTACCACATTGTTTCGACCACTGATATGGTATAGGTTAGTAGAGAATTGTGAGATATATTGTAGGTGTCTTAGTTGTCTGGGGAGGCTTTATCATTGTTTTGCTTAAAAACAAATATTAACGGCTTATGATCAGTATAAATATCGAAATCTCGACCTTCAAGCAAATGCTTAAAATGTTTAATGGATAAATATATACCCAAAAGTTCGCGGTCGTAAACGCTGTAATTTTTCTGAGCATCATTAAGTTTTTTAGAAAAAAATGCAATTGGCTTCCATCCATTTGGTTCTTTTTATTGAATAACTGATCCAATAGCCCAATCAGATGCATCTGTGAGAAGTGCCAGAGGGTAATCTGAGTTGAGATATTCCATTAACGCTATTTGAGCAACATCTTGTTTGCATTTTTCAAAACTTTGTGTAGTTTCATCTGTCCATGGTATTTTGCGTCGATCTTTTTTGTAGATCCTTTCAAAAGTTCATGTAGAGGGGCTTGAGTTTTTTTTGCGGCATTATTTATATAATTACGATAAAAATTTATCATTCCTAAGAAGGGACGTAATTCGTGCATAGTTTCTGGCATTGGATATTCTATGATAGCTTTGATTTTTTGAGGTTGAGGTTGTGAGCCTTCCGCAGATATTTGATAGCCTAAAAAATCTATTACAGGTACTCCCAAAACTGATTTGCTAATATTAATCCGTAGACCATATTTATCTAAACGCTGGAAAACTATTTTAAGATGTGAACGATGTTCTTCCTCGCAAGAAGAGGCGATCAACACGTCATCTAAGTATGGAAACACAAAGTCTAGACCATAAAGAACTTCATTTATAAACCTTTGAAATGTTGCTGGGGCATTTTTGAGATCAAAACTCATCACATTGAATTGATAAAGTCCAAAAGGTGTGATGATGGCAGTTTTTGTCTTATATTCATCTGCTACGGGAATGTGATAATATGCTTTAGTAATGTCAATTTTAGAAAATATAGTTTTATTAGTTAAAATATGTTGAAAATCCTGGATTCGAGGTATGTTATATCGATCAGGTATAGTTAAATCATTTAATCTTCTATAATCACCACACGGACGAAAAGAACCATCTTTCTTTGTTACTATATGTAAGGGACTTGATCATTCTGAGCTAGATGGACTAATAATGTTATTGTCTAGCATAAATTTAAATTCTCTTTTAGCTATTTCCAACCGTTTTGGATCTAATTGTCTTGATTTACAATTTATGGGTTGTCCTTTAGTTATAATATGATGTTTTACATTATGTTTAACATTTGAATTAAGAAAATTTGGTTTTGTTATATTGGGATACATAGAAAATAAATCAGAATATTTACATAAGCTCCTCGTTGTATTTACACTTTCATTAATAGAGATGGGTGCAATGTCACCATAAACTGCAAGGTTAGTTACACCATCAATTAACCTTTTATGCTTTATATCAATTAATAAATTGAACTTATTTAAAAATCTGCACCTAGTATAGGTTTACTAATTTTGGCCCCAATAAACGGGAATTGAAATTCTCGGCACAAACCCAGATCAAGATTTAAAATTTCTGTACCAAAAGTATCAATTGCAGTATTATTTGCAGCATATAATTTATAGTCACTAATAAATTTGTGTTTAGAAGTATAAGGAATAAGACTTAGTCCGCTCCACTGTCAACCAGAAAGCGTAAACCCGTTTTTTTTTTTTTTTTATCGTTGACAAATAGACGGAATTGACGGTAATGTTTTTATATTTTCAGCAGCAGAGTCTGCCGCTAATTCTGTTGCTGATTCTGGTTTTCCGAAGGATTATTTTTCCATGCACATGGAGCTTTGCATTTACCAGGAAAACATTTTTCTCGAAAACGAAAATGGCAATAACAGTATTTGCCAGAAGGATTGCAATAGCGATTGCGAGACTTATTTCGATGAGAAGAAGAGTATCGACCTTTATTTCTTGTTTGGGAACGAGAGTTACTTGTGACACTCAGTTTTTCAAGTTTATTATCCAAAGATGCAATTTGTTGTCATAATTCAGTTTTGGCATCTGATCCTGATGAAGCATTATTGCTTACGCAGTAAAGTTCTTGTTTTGGTTGCATTTCAAGAATACGATATGCCATTAATGAGAGTTTCTCAATTCCTTTATCACTAACTAGTAAAATATTCCGCACGGAATCTGGTATTTTTGTAGAAATAACGTTTTTAGCGCCTTGTCAGTAATTCCATCAGTAGCCAGGTTTCTCATTTTTTGTAAAAGTTGACTGGGTTTAAGATCTCCCAAATCAAGTCCTGTAAGTAGCCTCTGAAGACGCTTATTTTAGTTTTCTTCAAAAGTATTCAGCAAACGTTCTTTCGCAGATGTATATTTTGTTCGATTATCATCACTGATAATGTCCCACAAACTTTCAACAAATTTCGGTTCTAATTGCGAAACTAAGTAGTTGAATTTTGTATCCTCGGCTGTTATTCCACAAATTGAAAACTGTGCTTCAACTTGAAAGAACCATATTTCTGGTTTTTCTTCCCAAAACGGAGGTATTTTGACACTTACCCGCGCTACTTCATCTTTTTTCGTCGAGTTTCAGTCATTCTGTAAATAATTCACGGTTTGCAAATAATTCACGGGTCACCAAGTATGTGGCGGCTTATAAAGGTTGCGTAGTGTTATTAAAATCCAGACGGCAAAAAGAAGACGATTATCAATGTTCACAATTAAAACATCTTTATTCCATTTCTAACGCCAACTACGTTCTGTTTTTATTCTAGCGCGGAAATTCCCTTTTTAACAGTGAAAGTAGAAGTTGTTAAATTTGTACTCCATTTTCCATCAATAGGTGTCGCTACAGGTCTGTTCGTTTGTATATACTATATTGCACCAAAGTATAGTTCATACGTTCAGTTATTTGATAGAAAATATGATAATTTTTATTGCGTATTTTATTTTTGTGGGCAAACATTTTTATTATTGAATTTTGTTTCTTTGTAAATTTTTGTGTTATGTTTGATTAGTTATTGTTACAAGCACTACATATGGTGCTGAGGATAATTGTCCAAATAAGTGTTCTCGATTTTTTTTTTGTGCCACTTTTCTTATAAAGATTAGTACCAATCACAACATGTTTAATTTAGCATAATGATATATCCTAATAATGATGTATTTTATTATCTCTCATGTAATTTACAAACTTAAAAATTGGGGGTGAAAGGAATAGCATAAGTGGAATAGCCTAGGGCCTCTTTTTCTTTAAATCCAGCCCTGAGTGGCGTAGTCCAGTTAAATTTTTATCTCACTTTACTGTATTTTTAATTCATTTTTATTTAAAACTAGCTATTTTAATAAAATTATTCTCATTTAGGTTGGTGTTAGTAGAACACCATACTGATATTTGTTTCTCAATCACTAGGATCATTAAAAATAACTAATTATTAACTATATTGATTTTAAACGATAGCAATAAAAAAACTTGCAGTATATAAATATAATTCAATTTTATAAACTTAAATACAAAGTTACCAATAATTAGAATATTGCATTTGTCGTTCTCATTCCCTATTATTGCTAAACTTACCACCCGATCTACAAACGCCGTCAAATGTAAATAATTATTTAAATTTTTACCATGGAAAAGAAAGGTACTCGGTGTAAAAATTAATAGTTTAAAAAAATTAAAAAACACGGTTTTAGAGTTAATCTATCTAAAAAGTAAAAAATAATTGTTAACATAAGAATAAAGTGACTGACGAGAAAATGAATGTCACTGTTCTAAAAGCGTGGGATGCTTTGTATGACATAAACTAATCGGAATGAACTAGTGAAAAATTATAACGATTGATATCAAGCACCCCACGCCTTTAGAACAGTGACATTCATTTTCTCGTCAGTCACTTTATTCTTATGTTAACAATTATTTTTTACTTTTTAGATAGATTAACTCTAAAACCGTGTTTTTTAGTTTTATTTAACTATTAATTTATTTTTTTACTTTTTAGTTTGATTAACTCTAAAAGCTTGGTTTTTTTTAGTTTTTTTAAACTATTAATTTATTTTTTACTTTTTAGATAGATTAACTCTAAAAGCGTGTTTTTTTAATTTTTTTAAATTATAATTTAGGAAAAACATCTCTTGCTTGAGAACAATTAAAGCAGAAGATCGAAAAAGCTAAATCTATCGGTACAATTAGAAACTTAAAACAAAAGGAATGAAGATTAAACAAAATAATTATACAAAATAGGTAGGGTTTGATCAGTTGACTGACTCGCCAGTAGATGGGCCATCAGTCCCAAAAATCGAGCCCAAAGAGTCAGTTACATACAAGCATACAGGTGAAGCTAATAAAAGCGTATTAAAAACGGTTAGGCTGAACGATTAGGCGGAGAAGATACGATTGGCGTATGCATTTTGGAGTATTGTTCGATTCGGAAGATTGTACTACTACCGAAGTTATCGACTTGAGTGAATAGCTTACTTCGTGTGTCCGTTGCTACCGTTTGGAGTATTTTATTGATATATGTCTTATAGAGAAGTAAGTTCAAGAGAAATGATGGCGGAAGGTATGGATTTCTGTAGTGCGGATTGGCAGAGTCCTTTTCAGGACCCCTTCACGCCATTGTCTTCAGACCAAAAATGGACAAGAGCAATCCCCTCATTAAATGTGCAGTATCATCCAACAGCATGAAAAGGTTATCGAAAATTATCAAATGGAACTTTCTTATCACCTTATGTACCTGCGACACATCACCGTCTGGCAACTGGCAACTGGCGTACCGATTACGGAGTACCAACAGGGGGAAATACCCCAAAACCTCCTCATCTTAATTAATAAATATGCTTTGAATTATAATAGGCTGCTTAATTAGTGTTAGTAAAAAATTAAAGATTAAAGTTTCTAAAATTAATGTATGGTACTCAAAAAAAAAAAAAAAAAAAAAAATGAAAAAAATACTATTTAAAAGTAAGATAAAAAATAACAGAATTTAAAAGTTAAGTTTTAAATTCGGTACAATTCACATCACCGTCCAACCTACATCAGGAGCAAAGGAAGCCATAGAAAATCTCGTAACCACAGAGCAACAAAAGATCCGGCACGATGAAGAACATATAAGACTTTTAGGTTCTTGCCCAAAATCCAATTCTAATATACATAGTTCTAACAATGTTAAAGAAATTATTGATTCTAATTCTACTACAAATACTAGTACCTAAAGCGCTGAAATTATTGCGATGACGAGGGATTCAAACTCCGAAAAGAAATACTGTCAAAGCTCCTATCTACAGCCACTCGGCTATTACCCAAACTAACAATAAATTTTCCCAACTTGTAAATATTCCTACGAATGAAACTGTTGGACCTCAACCGCCAAAATTCCTCAACCCCCGAAAATTATTAACTATATTAAAAATACTAAAATCAAAAAAGCACCGGGCACTGACAACATCACTAATAAAATGTTGAAAAATCTTCCAACTTCCTCTATCCTTCCACTCATACACATATTTAATGGCATCTTCCGCCTTGCATACTTCCCCTCTAAGTGGAAATCTGCTAGAATTCTTCCAATCCTAAAACCCGGTAAAGACCCTAATAACTCTACAATCTACCGACCTATCTCTCTCCTTTCGACGCTTTACAAACTCACGGAAAAAATCATCTTTGATCATTATTTAGAATACACGGAAATTAACAACATTATGGCACCTCATCAATTTGGCTTTCAGAAAAATTTATCTACAACTCACCAGCTCCCACGAGTTACTGAAATGATCCCGCATGGAAACTCCACCAAAAGTTTCACGGGAATTAGATATTGCCAAAGCCTTTGACAGGGTTTGGATCATGGTCTTATCTACAAACTTATTAAATTAAAAACTTATCTAATTAAACTAATCCACTCTTTCCTTATCAATCACACTTTTGTCGTCTGTGTCAATAACTCTGATTCCTCCATTAGACCCATGTCTGCTGGAATCCCTCAAGGCTCTGTTCTTGCTCCACATCTCTTCACTCTCTATATGAGCGATATCCCGCAAACACCAAACACAACACTTAGCCTTTATGCTAATGACACAGCCATTATTTCGCAACACCGTATTATACCGTAACACCAAATGTCTCATTAAACATCTCCAAAAGTACATTCATCATCTTGAATTTTGGTTTATTAAATGGAAAATTAAACTAAATATTAATAAAACTGAAGCTGCCTTTTCTCAAACAAACACACCCTTCCTCAAACCATTTCTATCTATGAAGAAAATGTTATCTGGTCCAAACAAGCAAAATATCTCGGTGTCATTTTCGACAAAAACTTAATTATCACTCTTATATTCTTGCTATACGCGAAAAATTTAACAAACTCATCCGAATTTTCTATCCTCTCATCCGCCGTAATTCGCCTACTTCTACTGAAATTAAACTTCTAATCTATAAAGTATATATGCGGCTAATAATAACATATGCGAGTCCGGCTTGGGGATCAGCCGCCAAGTCTAACATCTGTATAATAAATCGCCTCCAAAACAAAAATACTTCGTATGATCATAAATGCCCTTGGTTCTTTCGAAATAATGACATACATTCTTCGCTTAATATTCCGACTCTCCCAAATTTCATTCACAGACTCACTCAAAATTTTTATTCCAATCTCCCTAACATTAATAACGATTTTATCAAAAGGTTGCCTGATTACGATATTGAAAATCCTAAAAAATGCAAAACGCACACTCTTAATTAATACCGCTCATTCACCATTCAAATTCAACCATTCAAAGCGCACCATTCAAATTCACCATTCAAAGAGCTGACCACTTCCATCTTGGAGTCATACTGAACAAACACCTTACGTATCACTCGCATATTAATTACATTAAGAATAAATTTAATTAATTTTAATTTTGATATTAAAAAGTTTTTACCCACTCATTGTACGAAATAGTCACACCACTATGGTCACTAAAATTCTTATTTTTATGGTCTACATGCGTCCCATTATTACATATGCTAGTCAAATATGGGGATCCGCCTACAAATCAAGAATTAAGGACATCCAAATTCTGAGAACAAGGTCTTGCGCATGACAGTTGATGCACCATGGTGCATGCGAAATAATGACATTTTGGCTGCTTTGGATATTACTACCATTAAAAACTTTATTCACAAATTTGTATAATAACACTCCTAACAATCCAAATCCTTTAGTTAAAAGATTATCTGATTATGACATAACGCTACCTACCAACAATAAACGCCCGCGCACCTCTCTAAACGTACTAAATCAATAAATATTTTATTCGGCTCTCTCTATATGTTGATTTTATTTCTTATTTTTCTTTCACTTCATTTACTGAGCAAGCCATTTATCTTATCGTTTACCCCCAATGGAACCATCAAGATAGAGGTATATGGAGGCTAACGCTGCCAAAATGCCTCAATATGTCTAACTGTGTCTGTGTGTGAAACTGACTTGTCCATTTAACTTCTCCGGCCATTAAAACAATTGCGCATTTTGAACAGGAATGAAATGAATGAATGTAAAGAATGGAAGCGAAAATTTGATAAATTTACATTTTTAACTATGCTTTTGAAATAGTTCCGATCGCAGAAATGGTGAAGTATTACCCTAACTAATGTGTAGCGCCATCTGCTGGAGGAAATATCTTCCGATTAATGTTACACTTGAGATGAATTTATCAAACAATAGAATAAATTGCTAAAAATCTTGAATACAATAATATTGAATTAAAAATGTCCATCCTGTGGATTGAAATTGGAAATACATATACAAGTTTTTCTTTCAGCACACGCAGAATGTTTCTCGTTGGAACTACAATTCTGTAACGATTGGTCAAAAAGTAAAGTTTTAAACGTTCTATTTAGGTGCATTCCGCGTTAAAATTCTTCTATAGTTTGTTATATAATAATAGCTAGAAAAATGAAACTGATTTGGCCATTGGTATTAATTCGAATTTAACTACCACTATAAGAAATAAATATTATTATATATAAAAAATCAATTTTATCGAGCGTCGTAACTTCATCGTGAGTACAATATCCAGATTGGAGCCGAGGCGCTGCACGAAATTCGAACTCCGCAAATCAATAACTTCATCGAGCTGCTTCGGATTAACACAAAACGTTGTAATTTCGACGGCGACGATTTGTAGGTTGACGGAGCTCCTTGGTTGCTAGGTAACCGTTAGCTCCTTCTTTGCATATGAAAGGGAAGTTACTTTAGCTTTAAACCCATTGCATTAGCATTAAACAATTAAAATAGAGATAATAAAATATGGAGAAATGAAGTTTTTTTTTTCCCTCAGTAAAGCATTTAATAATTAAAATAATAAAGTAAAAGAGGATTTTGAAGAATTACAAACGGTACGTAGTTTGAAAGAGAATAATAAAAATAAATATACTTTCAAAAGGTTAATCTAATTCAAAATAGAGTGCAAGTTAAAAATAATAGAAACGTTTCAGAGCAGTTTGTTAAGAGAGTGAAAATGGTAATGACGGGGAAAATCTGCGAATCGTCCAAGGTCAGTTGCAAGTTTGTAACTTCAAATAAATCTTAGAGAGCAAAAGTACTCCCAGAAGAGCCTCCAATCCAATGCTGCTTTGGGGATCGTAAGCTGTGCAACCCTGTATACGTCACTGTCTTATTTTATTGGCAAACACAGAACTGAGCCAAACTCGTTTTGGAAATTATCTTTATTTGGTCGAATGGTGGATTTTTTGGGAGAACCTTTGCTCTCTAAGGTCAGCAGTAGTATTGTGTTGCATTGGCATGTCGCATTCTCGAGAATGCACATTTTTTTAAAACATGGTAAATAACATGAAGGCTGAAAAGTTCATAAGCTGACACATAGATGGCGATACTAGTTTTAAATCCATATGATTTTTAGTTAGCCCGAACCTTCAAAAGACACGTGTATAAATTTGACAGCTATTGCACTATTAGTATGTGAGTTATAGCATTTTTATAGCAAAAAAATACCACAATTCATAGTTTACTGGAATATAGAACTACTATTTTTATCTCATCTAGCCATAGTGATTTCTAAATACTTAACCCCTTATATCATCTGGCTTTGCGTTTTGCGACAGGTCTTTCAAGATGGACACCGCTACCAGTTTTACTTAAAGAAATTGGTCAACTTCCTTTGTTTCAAAGGCTGTATATGCTAGCAGAGCGCTTTTTTTTTATCAAACATATTTCTTTCGATTCCTCTTCTTCTTCTTTTGTTTTATCTTCGCTCGGGAAATAAAATACCAAGATTGAAGCGCCATCTGCTGGAGGAAATATGTTCTGATTAATATTACACTTGGGATGAATTTATCAGACAATAGAATCAATTATTAAAAATCTTGAATACAATAATATTGAATTAAAAATGCCCATCCTGTAAAGCTGAATGAAAATGGAAATATATATAAAGCACTTACGAGTTTTCTTTCAGTAAACACAGAATGTTTTGAGCTGAAATTAAAATTCTGTAACGATTTATCAAAAAGTATAGTTTTAAACATTCTATTTAGATGCATCCCGTTTTAAAATTTTACTATAGTTTGCTATATAATAATAACTAGAAAAATTAAACTAACTTGGCCATTTGTATTAATTCGGGTTTACCTACCACTATAAGAAATATATAGTATTTTATATAATAAAATCAATTTTTATCCCTGAATAGGCACGGAAATAATTTTGTTGCTTAAGATTATATCTATATCGGAGCTATTGGCTGCTGCAGCCAAGGAGCTCCACAAAATACAAATAGTCATAATTTTATCGCGTGCTTTCGCTACCACGCGAATCTTTTGTGTCTTCAACTAGATCTCAGAGCGAGGCTTCTGGGGAGAGGAATTGTGCACCATGAAACCTCCAGGCGGCGCTATCGGTTCTTAGGGAAAAGGAATTTTCACTTCAGCTTGTAGGGAAGATTGTCCACCGGATGCGTTGATGCTGTCACTTTTTTTTTAATTACTTTAGCAAAAGTACTGCCAGAGGAGCCTCCAATTGATCACGGATTCGCCTTGGTTCTTTAGAAATGCGGAAATACGATATGCCATCTCTATCCCCAGTTTTGTTGAAAAACTAGCGATTCATTTTTATAATAATCTCTCCAACTCTAACAATCTTGTATTACAAGATCTTCAAAATTACAGCTATGATATTTCTTTCCCCAAAGACCGCGATCTGTTTTAAATATATCAATAGTTAAAATCACTATTTCCTCTTTCTGAAGGGCCAATGCTTTCTTCTATACTGCAATGGATCTCTGGTTTTCATTACGGCGGTGCTCAGTTTTTTATTAACTTTTCATTTTTACTACAGTATGCTTTCATTTTGTAATTTTAATTCCTTTCCTTCTGTATTTTTTTTATCTCTTAATTTTTTGTTTTTAATTAGTTTATTTATTTGTCATTTTTATTCATTTATCTACTTTTTCTATAAATTTAACATTTTTTCACACTGGCAATGGACTTAGACCAATCGACAAGAACCCTATTTTTTCAAGGACGGAGGTTTATGGTCGCTGCGCGACCAATGCACTCCGAAAATCTACAACGAATCAATCCAACGCTGCTTTGGGCATCGTAAACTGTGCAACCCTGTAAACGTCAGGGTCTTATTTTATTGACAAAAAGAGAACTGAGCCAAACTCGTTTTGGCGATAATCCTTATTTGGTCAATTTTTTGGGAGTGCTTTTGCTCTCTAAGGTCAGCAGTAGTGTTGTGTTGAATTGCCATGCCGTATTCTCGAGTGTGCATATTTTTTTAAACATGTTAAATGCATATAAACAAAATTGATAAAAAGTAAATACAACAATCTAAAATTAAAAATAAATTTTCTGCGTTTTAATAGAATGAAAAGTATATTTGTACTTAAAAAAACTATAGATTAAAAATAAAAAAATTAAATGATTGCAATTTAAATGTAAAACTAAATTAAATTTATCATAAAAGAACTTCAAAATGCAAATATGAACAGTAATAGTATTATATTGTAGATTTATAGAAGATAGAATATTTTTATTGAAAAGATTTGACATTTAATTTGAAATTATCTTGCATTTTTATGTATAAAATACAGATATTTGCTATAATTAATTAAACCAAAGGAAATTTTTGCCCTCTTTATAATTTATGCAAATAATCTTGAAAATATTAATTTCAATATTATTCAATCAAACGTTAGATAATTTGTTTTAATTAGATTTCAAAATCTAGTGTCTTGAAAAAATAGCAATAGCATAAAAATTAGTTTCATTATATATAAAGCAATCTGTTAGTTTATTGTGTATTCTCGACAAAGCAAATATGATTTCCTATATATGTTTTCCATTGTCATTCTATTAAAATTTATTTTTAAAATATGTTTTATAATTATTCAAATATAACATGAAGCTTGCAATAAGTAACTAATGATGAGGTTGTAATTGAGCATTTTAACATTTTAACAAATTAAGCTCAAAATTAAAAGATAAATAAATAAGAAATAAATGTTCACTTTATTTAATAAAACCTAGAGCTTAACATTTTTGAACTCTTTTTGTAATTTGAAAAAATGCATGGGTATTATGCTTTTTAGTAGATAAGTACTATATTCAATTTGGTAAGCTTTTGTTTGGAAAAGAAATATTCTTGAAGATTGAAAATGACAATATAAGAAACAAATTTTTGACAATTTATACAGTAATTCATACGGACAATTTATACAGATTCTATTAATCATAAAAATAAGTTCTATATGTTTTATTACATACTCATAAAATATGAGAAGAAAATCCATTTTCAATTCACAGACACATTTCAGAAAATTTTCACAACGGTTCTCAAAATTAACATGCATAGATTTTGTTTAAATAACAATAAAAAGGACGATTAAATAGTTTTATACAAACATCATACATAGAACACGTTAAGTAATCATGCAATTCATTATTTTCAGTCATTTCTAATAGTGCATTAAGTAAATATTTAAATGTGAGATAAACAGACAAAAAAAAAAAAGTTGCAGAATGTTAGGATCAAATGAGAGAGCATATAGATATATTTTTTCGTGTTTATAATTTTATTTATTTTATTTTATTTCATTTTTAGTCTATTTATTTATGTAATATATATATATATATATATCTTCTAGATGTATTTGTACGATAAAACTTTAATAAATATGAAATTGGATTTTTTTCATAGTAAGTCATCAATGTAAAATAAATTTCATTGGCTTTTTTTTTACCTCAAGTTAAACAGTTGCTCCTGTAGCATATTTTTCTCACACTAATAACAATGAAATGGTCAATGGCTTACTTTATTGACTTATTGTAATAGGGTCCCCTTTATTGGACTGTTATAAAGTAGGAGATTTGAGACCATCCACAGCAGCTAAAAGTTATAGGGAAAAGGTTATTTATAACAGGCTGGTTTGTTATTGTGTTTTTTGTTTTTTTAATCAATATGTCCGGTCCATTCAATTGGTTCCTAGAACGGGAAATTTATTTTTTTTTTATGAATGCTACATAGTATTCTGATATTTGACACCTTATTTTTAGCTGTTTTAGATTCAAGGTTTATTTTTTTTATCATTTTAAATTTTCCCTATCTTGATTTTTCTTTTTTTTTTTTTTTTTATTTATTTCATTTTTTTTTTTCTTTTTTTTTTCTCAGTAAATGTTTTTAAATCGTTCCTGCATTTTCAATCTCATTAACTTCTTCCCATCAGAGTAGAAGTTCTTTTAACGCTGGCACTCAAGTTTATTCAACGTCGTCTGTGAAATAGAATCAAGAAAACTTGCTTGCGTAACAATTTGCATTATTAGAAAATCTAATTTTTGTAAAATTTTCGTATAGTGCTTGTGGATTACAGCTTATTTTATTTCGTTTTCAGGTCTTACAGTCCTTAGACCAGAAATCTTTTACAATTCTGCCTGACTGCTCTTAATTGTCCAGTTTCCTTAAACAATTTAGCAACCAGCATAATCAAATCAAATAATAAAAAATAAAAATGAAATTTAAAAAAAGTTTAATAGAGTGAGTTTTTTAATATTTTTATTATTATTATTTTTATTTTAATAATAAGAGATGAAAGTAATTAAAATATATGAGAGAGAAATAAAAATAAAATGAACGCGTAACTGGAAGATCACAAAAAGGAAGTTAAATATACTGGGTAGAGAGATTGGAAATGAAATAAAACAGAAATGATTAAATCGTTGGCTGGTTGAGAAAGAATAGTTAGATAGTGCTGAGAACTTAAAGAATAAACGAAAATAAACAACCTGAAGCGCGGTCCAAGAGACTGCAAGAGCGAACTGTGAAAAGTGAAAGCAAATCGAGGTCAGCGAGTATTTAAGTAAATTTAGGTTCCAGTTTATGTAAAGCTGCAAATTATAATTTTAGTAAGATCTCTTTTCCTTAAAATATCAAAATTAAAAAAAAGAGCAAACTAAGCATCGTAGTGCCGCAATTTTGGGAACGTTTGAATTCTATGACAGCAAGCCCCTACAGGTAAGAATTTCCACGAAGGACGAGTGTCGGACAACTCGGAAATCCGAGTGCACCCCGAAAAGTGACGTCAGCTCGCGATGATAGACACCTGGTCCGCATGGCGCTAACGGACCGCACAGCTTCCTCTAGACAATTGGCAGCGCGCAAGGACTCCTTTATACATAATCCCTCTCACGCTAAACCATCTCCGCCTGCGGCTACAATGGGCCGCTTAGCATAGAGACTGGACTGCTGATTGGCAGCATGACGTGTTTTCTGACGAAACCCGCTTTAATTTGTGGTACCATGATGGCCGCATTCGTGTCCAGACGCTATGCCGGTGAACGCCACCTTCCGGGTGCATTATCGAACGCCACAGTGGACAAACACCCGGAGTTATGGTCTGGGGTGCCATAGCATATCATGGACTATCTCAATTGCTAAGAATTGTGGGCAATCTGAACAGCAACCGGTACACCAGTGAAGTTCTACAGCCCCAAGCTGTTCCCTTCCTTCAAAGCTTGCCAGGCGCTGTATTTCAACAACACAATGCCCGCCCTCGTATCGCTAGGACTGTTCAATCCTTCTTTCCAACGCGGCAGGTACAGCTTCTTCCTTGGCCTGCGTATTCTCGAATATGTCGCCGATTGAACATGTGTGGGATTTCGTTGGTCGGCGTCTCGCTCGTGATCCTCGTCCTGTTGCTTCTGCAGACGAACTTTGGGTGCGCATACAAACAATATGGAATGCTCTTCCTCAGGCAGACATTCAAAATTTGCTTGACTCCATGCCAGGACGTGTAGCAGCACTTACTGCGGCGCGTGGTGGTTACACAAAATACTGATTCCGATCTCTTGTTATTGTTTGTTTGCTTTGAACATCTCATCATTTATTTGTAAAACTACCACTCAACTGTGTGTATTAAATTTCATTCAATTATGACGATTCCTTCATGGTGTTCCATTTTTCACAAACATGAATTTATATACTAGATTTCCCAAGTATAGTTCATACGTTCAGTTATTTGCAGAAAATATGATAATTCTTTTTGCATATTTTATTTTCGTGGGCAAAGATTTTTATTATTGAATTTTGGTTCTTTTAAATGTTGTGCGTTATGTACTATATATGGTGCTGAGAAAAAATGTCCAAATAAGTGTTCTCGACTTTTTTATGCCGCATTTCTTATAAAGTGAGTACCAATCTCAAAATGTTTCATTTAACATATTTATATATATATCACAGTAATGATGTATTTTATTAGCTTTCATGTAATTTACAAACTTAAAAATGGGAGGTGAAAAGGGCCTCATAAGTGGAATAGCCTAGTGTCGGTTTTTCATTTAAATTCGGCCCTGTATATATACATCAATTATTATTATTTTATTATTTTAATAATAAGAGATGAAAGTAATTAAAATATATGGGAGATAATTAAAAATAAAATGAACGAGTAACTGGAAGAGCACAAAAGGAAGTTAAATATTCTGGGTAGAGAGATTGGAAAAGAAAAAAACAGAAATGATTAAATCGTTGGCTGGGTGAGAAAGAATTGTTAGATAGTGTTGAGAACTTAAAGAATAAACCAAAATAAACAACCTGAAGCGCGGTTCAAGAGACTGCAAGAGTGAACTGGGAAAAAGTGAAAGCAAATCGAGGTCAGCGAGTATTCAAGTAATTTTAGGTACCAGTTTATGTAAAGCTTCAAATTATAATTTTAGTAAGATCTCTTTTCATTAAAATATCAAAATTTAAAAAAAAGGGCAAACTACGCTTCTCGTAGTGCCGCAATTTTGGGAGCGTTTGAATTCTATGACAGCAAGCCCCTACCCCCTACAGGTAGAATTTCAGGAGAAAGAGCCGAATATACCCAGGCGCCGAGTCGCTAGCTGCCCAGCAACTCGGCAATTAGAACAGAAGACCTCACACAACTCTCTAATGGAAGCAGCAAAGTCCAACACAGAATTGGAAGAGAATCGACACTATTCCAACCAGGTCGGCTAAACGAGAGCGATCATGGTCGGATGTGCCTGAAACCTACGCTCCCGACTACAGTTGGCAACAATCAAGTATTCATATGTTACATTATTCCATTTTAAAAATAGCGGTGACTTAAAATTGTTGTCGAATATTTATTTTATATTTGAATAGTGACGTCAGGGCCGGATTTTCTATAGGTTAACTAGGTTCGTGCCTACGGCTCAAGATCAGAGGGGACTACATTCAAATTGTTTGCAAAGTTAGAATGACATTATTCTAAAAACAGTAAACACTGAATCGAAAAAAAGGAGAAATTTTACACATATGACTCATTAACAAACATAAAAATGTAATGGTTAAGATCAACGCGTTAGGCTCATTGGGTCTGTTCATTTGTACATACTAGATTGCACCAAAGTATAGTTCATACATTCAGTTATTTGATAGAAAATACGATAATTTGTTTGCATATTTTATTTTCATGAGCAAAATTTTTATTATTGAATTTTTGTTTCTTTTTAAATGTTATTTGTTATGTACTATATGGTGTTGAGAATAAATGTCCAAATAAGTGTTCTCGACTTTTTTATGCCACATTTTTTATAAAGATTAGTACCAATCACAAAACGTTTCGTTTAACATATATATCACTGTAATGATGTATTTTATTAGCTGTCATGTAATTTACAAACTTAAAAATTGGAGGTGAAAGGGCCTCATAAGTGGAATAGGCTAGTACCTGTTTTCATCTAAATTCGGCCCTGTATATATACATATATTATTTTTATTATTTTAATAATAAGAGATGAAAGTAATTAAAATATATGGGAGATAATTAAAAATAAAATGAACGAGTAACTGGAAGAGCACGAAAAGGAAGTTAAATATACTGGGTAGAGAGATTGGAAAAGAAATAAAACAGAAATGATTAAATCGTTGGCTGAGTGAAAAAGAATCGCTAGATAGTGTTGAGAACTTAAAGTATAAACGAATATAAACAACATGAAGCGCGGCCAAGAGACTGCAAAAATGAACTGGGAAAATGTGAAAGCAAATCGAGGTCAGCGAGTAGTCTAGTAATTTTAGGTACCAGTTTATGTAAAGCTGCAAATTGTAATTTTAATAAGGTCTCTCTTCAGTAAAATATCAAAATTAAAAAAAGGGTCAAACTACGCCTCGTAGTGCCGCAATATTGGAAGCGTTTGAATTCAATGACAGCAAGCCGCTACAGGTAAGAATTTCCGGGAGACAAAGCCGAATTAATATTTGAAAAACTGCAAAAAAAAACCCTGGAAATTCATGTCTTAATGGGTTAAATGAATAATATTTATTATTCTTAGAAATAAAATTCTTATACGAATTAAAAAAAAATAGTAGAAATTATATACATGCAGTCAATATAATTCTAAGAACAGAATTGTGAAGCAAGTTGAATTAAGCATTTACTAAAAATTGCACAAGTAGAAAGATTTAAAAATAATACAATTCTAAAAAAATATTCTGCAAATATTTGAAGATTTTTAATGAAAATGTGGAACTGCCTGATTTCCATACAAAGATGAATAGCATTTAACAAGAGCAGCTCAAGCATATATGAGACACGTTTCGTAATTTTTTTTTTTTTATTACAAATATATAATCAAACAAGTAATATATAAAAAAATTTAAAGTCAATTCCTATTTTTTTTTTCACTATATTGCAGAAAATCATTTATAAATAATTTTCATTCATTTTTAAAGTTTGTCAGGCGCCATCTATTGGTAGATATATTCAACTTAAATCTGAAAAAGAACTAAAATTAATAAATTTAATTTAATGAATGAATTAATATTTGAAAAAAAACTGCATTAACATCAAGTGTTATCCACTACAAGTTAAAAAAAAAAATGTGTTTGAACTTGATTGGATGAATGAAAAGTATTTTATGAACGATTATAAATTTGAACAAGATGTATACAGGGAGAGTGTGAGCTAACAGAAGGAATTACTTCCAAAGGAACCATCAAGAGAGAGGTATGCGGAGGCTAACGCTGCCCAAATGCTTCAGTTCCCTATTTCACAAATGAATAACGTCAAACTGTCTAATAGAAGGAATTGAAGAAAAAGGGCAAACTACGCCTTGTAGTGCCGCAATTTTGGGAGCGTTTGAATTTAATGACAGCAAGCCCCTACCCCCTACACAACAGGTAAGAATTTCCAGGAGAAAGAGCCGAATATACCCAGGCACCGACTCGCTAGCTGGCCAGCAACTCGGCAATTAGAACGGAAGACCTCACATGCCTCTCTAACGGAAGCAGCAAAGTCCAACAGAGAATTGGAAGAGAATCGGCACTGTTCCGGACCAGGTCGGCTAAACGAGAGCGATCATGGTCGGATGTGCCTGAAACCTACGCTCCCGACTACAGTTGGCAACAACCAAGTATTTACATGGTTAAATTCTTGCATTTAAAAAATAGTGGTGTATAACATAAGATTGTGTGTCGAATATTTATTTTATATTCGAATAGTGCCGTAGTCCAGTTAAATTATGTCACTTAACTGTATTTTTAATTCATTTTTATTTAAAACCAAGTATTTTAATAAAATTATTCTCAATTAGGGTGAAGCTTGTTGGAAATTTCTATGCAAATCTTGAACATATTCCGAACGATGAAATTCGTAATCTCCCGAGATACGATTTTACTCTGCCGGGAAATGCTAAACGCCCCAGGGCAGTTCTATACAATTTACAAGGCTCCTAGACGAACTCGTCCTTTCGTCATCTTTTCTGGCAGCGGTTACCCTATCCGCTCGTGGAATCTCTTTTTATTTTGCTACTTTACAGTTTTATATTATTCTATATTACTCTTTTATATTGTTTTCTTCTTTAATTACTTAATTTTTTTAATTTTTGGATTATTTAAATTTTATTTCAATTTTCTTCTTAAAATTTTTAACTTGGGGACATATTCTAAACTACTTTTTCCAGTTTTTTGATAACCATGTTTCTCCTATTTATCGCCATGTATTCATTTTGACCAAATAGGATTTTAAGGCGCACTTGGGCACAAGTTACTCCGATAAACTGTAAACACTGACTATTCTCATATTGCTATTTGTTTCTCAATCACTAGGATCATTAAAAATAACTAATTATTAACTACATTAATTTTAAACGATAGTAATAAAAAAACTTGTATTATATAAATGCAATTCAATTTTATAAACTTAAATAGAACGTTACCAATAATTAGAATATTGTATTTGTCGTTCTCATTCACTATTATAGCTGATCTTACCACCCGATCTATAAACACTGTCAAATGTAAGTAATTATTTAAATTTTTACCATGGAAAAAAGCTGTACCTTTTAATCACGTTTGTAACAAGAGTTTTTCAAAAATCAAAAATTTAAAAGATGAAATGATTGATTCGAAACTACTGTTCGTATATTATTAACTGGACCTGATTTCTCGATAGGCTAACTAGGCTTCAGCCTAGGGCCTCGTGATCAAGAAATGCCTACATTCAAATTGTAACAACATTAGAATTACACTATTCTAAAGACAGTAAGCACTACACTTAAAAATGATGACTTATAGAAGAATTCTGTGTGAAAAAGTTAAGAAAGAATTCTTCTAATCTACTATTTTGTTTTAAATATATACTTGGACTGAATCCGTTCTGAAATAAAATTTAATATGATATACAATTTGATATATTCTCTTTTGTGATCTAGATTTTGTTTGAATAAAGACCCATTTTTGATTCAGTTTAAAACTTAAAATTCATAATAATTCATACGTAAACTTTAAATGAAAATTATTATGAAATAAATTTATCTGAATTGAGTCTTCAATGTATTGAATATATTTAATTTAATTTGATAGAAAATATAATAATTTTTTATTGCATATTTTTATTTTCATAGTCAAAGATTTTTGTTATGTGAATTTTGTTTCTTTGTAATTGTTGTGTGTTATATTTGATTGATTAGTTATTGCTGCAAGTACTATATAGGGTGCTGAGAATAATTGTCCAAATAAGTGTTCTCGACTTTTTTTGTGCCATATTTTATATAAAGATTAGTACCCATCACAACATGTTTCATTTAACGTAGTGATATATATCATAATAATGATGTATTTTATTATCTCTCATGTAATTTACAAGCTAAAAAAATGGGAGGGCCTCATAAGTGGAATACCCTAGGGTCTCTTTTCATCTAAATCCAGCCCTGATCATTAATATAAAATAAGCTTAACAAAGGGGCAATCGTTTGGTGGATTTTTGCATCGTTTTGGTGGGTTGCAGTTGCGCCTTCGGTGAATGATGAGGGCGCTGATGTAAGCGCCCTCATGATCTAAGCGCCCTCATGATCCACCGAATCTTCTTTAGTAAATAGTAAACATGGAAATTAACGTGACGTAATATAAACAGAGAGTTTTTGCATAACGTTTTTTTTTTTTATCGTAAGATAGTTTTTCTTCCTAACGTGCATGCTCATAGGAAACATTGTACCCAGTGCGCATGCATGTCTGTAATACTGCACGTTGCGCACAGATGCGCACGAATACATTTTACATCACGTAGTGATACATATCTTTCTCGTTAATGGAATGTGAATATTGTTACATATATCGTTTAAGAAATTTTTTTTACTCCTTTCGTCTTCTGTTTATTATATTTTCCAGATTATTACAAGCTGCCTCGGCCTTGGAATAAACAGCAACCGTAAATAATTGATTAAAAATCATCCACAATATTAATCATCTGCATTGTCGAGAGATGTCGATCTAAAGCTCTTGATTTGTTTGCCACATGAACACTTTGCTTCACTATAACCGTGGTTCACTTTAGAACTTTTCTCCTCGGACTTTGAACTTTCTTTTAGATGCTTGTTAGATGTTTTTATGTTTGCATTTCTATTATTTTCGTGTGTCATGTCGTCATTAAATAAAAGTATTATAAATATATATATGAATTGACTAACTACTTTCCTACTAGCTTTTGGATATATCTCTCTTTACAATTCGTTTGACTGGAAAGGTACGAGAAATTTTATATGAAATCTTTCTAGTTTTGGCGGATTGTTTTGGTGAGATAAAACGCATTATAGAAACACAACTTTTTAATGAATTGAAAGATTATCTAAGACCTAGTTGACACCCACCAAAATAATGTACATTATTTTATAATGTTCCTAGAGACAACTGTTTACATTTAGTGATAAAAATAATCAACTCCGTTTAGATGATTTGTGAATACAAAATATTTCAATCTATGCAAATTTCAGTTCTCCTGATATTAAAACAATTGCGCATTATGAAAAAGAATGAAATGAATGAATGTAAAGAATGAAAGCAAAAATTTGATAAATTTACATTTTAAATTATGCTTTTGAAATAGTTTGGATCGAAGTAATGCCTAAGTATTCCCCTAACTAATGGGTAGCGCCATCTGCTGGAGGAAATATCTGCCGATTAATATTACACATGGGATGAATTTACCAAACAATAGAATACATTATTCAAAATCTTGAATACAATAATATTGAATTAAAAATGTCCATCCTCTAAAGCTGAATGAAATTGGAAATGTATATAAAGGGCATACAAGTTTTTCTTTATGCACACACGGAAAGTTTCTCGTTGGAACTAAAATTCTGTAACGATTTATCAAAAAGTATAGTTTTAAACGTTCTATTTAGTTGCATTCCGCGTTAAAATTTTCTGTAGTTTGTTATATAATAATATCCAGAAAAATGATACTGACTTGGCCATTTGTATTATTTCGAATTTAATTACCACTACAAGAAATAATTTTTTTATACATAAAAGTCAATTTTAGAACTTCATCGTAGTACTGTCATCAAGTTATTCGAGTAGGAGCTAACGGCTGCTTCGCAGTCAAGGAGCTCCACGAAATACAAATAGTCAAAATTTCATCGTGCTGCTTCTCACCAACACAAATAGTCGTAGGGTAACTGGCCGGATACGGAGTTCCAAGGTGGTTTTTAAGAACCACGAAAACCTCCTCCCTCTTAATTTAATTAAACGCGATGAAATTATGACTATTAGCACTAAAAATGAATAAGCTTCAATTAATGAATAAAAATAAAACAATTAATTTTAAGAAAAACATGCCTTGCTTGAGAACAATTAATGCAAGGGATCGAAAAAAAAGCTGAAGCTATCGTCCGTTGGCGATGCCCAAACAAATCAAAAATTTTAAGCTAAAATACATAATGAACATCAAAGTTGCATAGAATCACAGACAAACAATCATAGGCAAACACCATACAAAATAGGTCTTCAAATTTTGTCTTCAGTTCGCCGGTAGATTGCGCCATTATGCTTGATAAACATTTCCAAAGTCGGAAAAAACAGGTTTTTTTTACTTTTCCTTTTACTCTTTCTTTTCTTGAAATTAAATGAAAAAAAAAAAATATTTTACAATCTTGAAATGTTAGATATACATGTGGAATTGTGCTTTAAAAGTTGAGAAAAAAAACATAGCATATATCCCTAACATTAATTTAAAAATAAAATTGCTAAAAAAAAGCAATAAATGGATTTTGGATTTATTATTTTTTTAATAATTTGGTACAGCTAGGATTTAGAATTCTGGGCTTTGATATATTTTATATGTATAAATATTTTATTAAGATAAAGAAACTTCTTCATAACTGTCACTTCTTCATCACAATTGCGGCTAATTCCGATCGATGCGGTTGCCGATCCTTCATTTAATTCAAATAAAAATACCACAATTCATAGTTTACTGGAATATGGAACTACTATTTTTATCTCATCTAACCATAGTGATTTCTAATTACTTAACCCCTTATATCATCTGGCTTTGCGTTTTGCAACAGGTCTTCCAAGATGGACAACGATACCAGTTTTACTTAAAGAAATTGGTCTTGTTTCAAAGGCTGTATATGCTAGCGGAGCGCTTTTTTATCAAACATATTTCTTTTGATTCCTCTTCTTCTTCTTTTGATTTATCTTCGCTCTGGAAATAAAATACCAAGATTGCTCTATCCCCAGTTTTGTTGAATATGTTGTAAAAACTAGCGATTCATTTTTATAATAATCTCTCCAACTCTAACAATCTTGTATTACAAGATCTTCAAAAATTACGGCTATGATATTTCTCTCCCCAAAAACCATGAGGATCTGTTTTAAATATCAATCAGTTAAAATCACTATTTCCTCTTCAGAAGGAAAAATGCTTTCTGTACTGCAATGGATGTCTGGTTTTCATTACGGTGGTGCTCTCAAGTTTTTTTATTCACTTTTCTTTTGACTCATGCAGTATGCTTTCATTTTGTAATTTAATTCCTTTAATTCTGTATTTTTTTATCTTAATTTTTTTTTTTTTAATTAGTTTATTTATTTGTCATTTTTATTCAATTATCTCTTTTTCTATAAATTTAACATTTTCACACTGGCAATGGACTTAGACCAATCGGCAAGAACCCTATTTTTCAAGGACGGAGGTTTTATGGTCGCTGCGCGACCAGCACTCCGTAAAATCTGCAACGAATCAATCCGCCAAAAACGCTGCTTTTTGGGCATCGTAAACTGTGCAACCCTGTAAACGCGGGGTCTTATTTTATTGACAAAGAAAACTGAGCCAAAAACTCGTTTTGGTGATAATCCTTATTTGTCGCTTCAGGAGTTTTTGGGCGTGCTTTTGCTCTCTAAAAGAGTCAACAGTGGTATTGTGTTGAATTGGCATGCCTGCCATATTCTCGAGTGTGCACATTTTTAAACAAACGGTGTGCACATTTACAAATTCAATTATATCACAATCAATAAGGTTGCATTATTGATTGTGCATGAATTATTCATTGCATAAATTTTAACTTTTGTATTTGGTTAAAATTCATAATTATTAAAAGAACCAGTTTTCATACATAAGATAGAAAAGGAAGGAAAAGGAATTAACATTTTTTAATGCAATTTTAAAAAGAATGAGTCTATAAAAATATGTAAGCAAAAGATGTTATTTTACATCTATATGTTATAACATTATTAATATATGAATATTATTACATCTTATATTTACATCTTAATAAGTATGCGTCTTTTTCCCCATGAAATTTCCGAAAAGCACTTAACATAATAAGGTAAGAGTCAATTTTTATTTAAAAATTAGAAAAATAAGAATAAGTAATATATAAAATCAAATGTATACAGAAACAGATAAATTATAATACATATTCGTGCATAGTTGAAATAGTGAAAATGTTGGAAATTTGCACTTTGGGAAAAAGGTACTCATCTGGGTATTCCTCAACTATTTGTTGTTCAATCCAACTCATTGTGTAAAACACACGAAAAACACGGACGAACAGTAGCTAATACAAAAATGCAAATGAACGAAAAAAAATGCAAAAACGCGAAATATCGCCAAACAGGTACACTTATTTTAATTACATGATGTCTCAAAAATACTGCAGTTTTGATTGCAGGCTCCTCTGGGAGTACTTTTGCTCTCTCTAAGGTCTAATTACATTGAACTTTCTTGTTGGTAGTTATCCATTATTAGATACGGTTTTTGTGTCTGTATATGTTTTACCTCACCAAGACAATCCTCCAAAAAAAAA
>BPLR01006210.1:0-31976 GCA_021605095.1 Caerostris extrusa
CAATCTTCAAGTTGGGCAGTGTAGGAATTTGAAATAAGAATTTAAATAGTAGCAATGAGTTTTTTATGTTGAAAATAGAATTCATATGGTTTTTTTTTTTCACTGAAAAACAAATTAAAATGATATTTTTTTGATTTTTAATTCTTAAAATTAAATTTTTTTTTTTCAAATTTTAAAATTTTTTTTTTAAATTAAATTTTTAAAAAATTATTTTTAAATAGAATCAATAAAAGTATTTTTTACCACCAAAGCGTTGTTTACAGGTTAATGATTTAGCTTTTATTAAGAAAATTATTTTTAAAAAATCCTTGGTTTACAGGAAATAAAAAATAAATTTTTTTCCCCATGATGCCCACAGTTGAAAAAAAAATCGAAAATACCAACAAATAATAAACAAAAAAGAAACTAACTTTTTTAGGAAAAAAGAAAGTGGTGTTGCTACTGGGGAAATTGTTTCTTATCACTCCCGAAAATCTCCATTAAAAAAAGACATGTCACTTACCCAGTAAAACGCAAGATTACTCAGGACATTGAGGAATTAGATTTAAAAGAATTTAGTGTTGGCGTCACAGTAAAAATTTGCAAAAACTCTAAACATCGGAAATCATAAAATTGTTTTTACTTTATAAAATTACATATATTTTTAACTAATAAAAATTTAGATATCAGATATGAGTGAATGATAAAAATTAATATGATAATTAATATTAAATGATTTTCTTTCACTCAAAAAAGAAAACCTAAACCATTTTCACTACCAAAACAGGAAAGGAAATGATTTAACTTTTGTTGCGAAAATTGTAGAAAAAAAAATCTCTTCCGGTTTAATAAATAAAACATAAAAAATAATAAATGTACCCCGTTGCAGTGCAGATGAAAAAAAAAAAAAAAAGGTATGATATTTTTTTAAGAAAAAAGAAATGTTGTTGCCACAAGAAAGAAATTGTTTGTCCCCGAAATCCCCATTAAGGAGCATTGTCAATTACTAAGTAAGACTATGTAGGTTTAATGAAAGGGGACAGAGTGAAGGAAATTTAGCGTTAGCATTATCGCCACCGATAAATATTTGCAAAAATTGTGTGTCGAAAATGGGTTTTCATAAAATTGTCTGTTTTTAAGGGAAGAAAGTGGTGTACCACTTGTTTTTGTGGAAATTGTTTCTTATCTCAGTTGTAATGAAGGATTAGATTTAAAATTTGGTGATTAGCGTCACAGTGAAAATTCGGAAAGAGATTCATTTTTCATAAAATTCTTTGACTTTACAAAATTTTTTTATAAACATATTCTTTATAGCATTATTTAATAAACATATTTTTATAATATTATTGAAAAATTTTTTAAACAAATAAATAAAAAAAAAAAAATAATAAATAAATTTTAATAATAATAAATTTTTAATAAAAATTTCGATAGCAGGTATGTGGAATTTTTATACATACAAAACAATTCATACCTTTTGATTAAATGATATTTCTTTCAAAAATCCCATTGTACAAACCATTTTTTTTCACAAAGCATCGAATGCAGGAAAATGATTTAACTTTTTGTTGCAAAAATTGTATTAAAAAAAACTCTTCGGTTTTACTAAATAAAACATAAAAAAATTCTTTTTCCCATGATGCCCGACAGGTGAAAAAAAAAAAAAAAGGAACAGTAAAAAAATCAAAAACTAAAAAGAAAAAGAAAGTGTTATTGCCACAAGGGAAAAAAGAAACTTCCCCCCGAAAATAAATGAGATAGAATCCCCGAACAAATTTAAATTAGTTTTTATTGTAAAAACCTTGCCAACCTATTTTAATTATAAGATCGCACGGAAATTCCGGGAGCGCTAATTGGACAGTTGGGAACGAACGTCGTTTCTTAATAGAACCATCATAATAGCGTGATTTTGAGGAATTGAGGGTTATTCTTTTGTTTCTGCACCCCTCCCCCTCATCTCTGAATTTCTGATTCTCATTAATAGATCACTTGGAAGAAAGGTGGTTTGAGGTGCAAAAAGTGGAATTTTCTAAGTTTCATTTACGAATTTTTATTTTTAATAATAATTTATTTCTTTATTAATGAGACTCAAGTTGAATGCAATAAAATTTTCTGATTTATGGCGTATTTGATAGTATTAATGTAACCGACCGCATTCAGAGACAAAAAAATTTAAATAATATTTTTGTGGGCATGTTTTTTTTTTTTATGTTATTGTTAAATTAAGTTATAAAGCCTTGATAAGCATGAAAAACAATATATATATATGAATGTAACATGAATATATTTTTTTTATATGAATATTTAATTTTTTTAAATTTATATGAATGCATATATGAATATATTTTTTTTAAATTTGGCAAAAAAAAGTGTAGTTTTGAATTTGCACACTCTTTACTAAAAATGTATGTAAACTATATCATGTTGATTCAATATATGCAAACTATATGTAAAATCTATGAAAGCTCCATTATATTGATTAAATATATGTAAAACTATATGTAAAATTGAAAGCTCCATTAATATTGAATAAATATAAATATGTAAAACATATGTAAACTATATCATACTGATTGAATGCGTGTAAATTTATGTAACTATGTGAATGCGTAAAATATACGTAAAGTATATGTAAAATCTAAAATATATGTAACTATGTAAAATATATGTAAATTATACCATACAGATGAAATTTAGTCATACATACCCTGTAACTAAAATAATAATAATCATGTAATAATAATAATCATGTAATCAGTCCTTAATCCCTAAAGGGAATAAACCCTTTTGTACTTGGAGGAAAAGGCCAAAAGTCCTTAATCCTTTAAGAAACAAATCCTTTTTACATTGAGGAGAGGTAGAAAAGTCCTTAATCCCTGAAGGAACCAAATACTTTTGTACTTGTAACCGATAAAAAATATTTATTTTTACGAGAGTCACAAAAAATGGTGCGAAAACAAAACATCAGTAAAAAAATGAATACTTTTCAGACGCATGAAATATTTGAAAGCTGTGTCATGTAGAAACACATTACATTGACTTCATGTAAGTATAGAATTGCAAAAACAAGAACAAAGCTTCATAAAAGTGTTTGAATAGTGCTGAAACCTATGTCAATAATGATACCAAGAACACTTTTACTCATAATCAAGGAAGCCTCTATACCATGAAGTAAAAGATATTTGAAAAAATTTATCACAAATCGAAAAAAAAAATTATTAATGCAATGTTGCGTTGTCGTAACATGTCCCAAATGAATTACCCTGGATTGCTAACAGATACTAACATCACAAGTCTTAGAAATTAGCCAATCAGAAACCTGATCTCCTTCATAATCAGGCTTCTGATTGGCTGGTGGTGTTTACGATGAGCAATCATAGTATCTAGTAAGAATCTATACCAACTAGATTGATCTGTAGTCTTCAAGGAGATTCAATTTTATTGTCTTCATAATGAACCCGAAATTAGATTTCCTCCGATACTGACTTCAATTAAAGGACCTAAGCTCACAGCATAAATTTATCTTTAAATAAGTGCAATCATATTTTTAAATTATGAACAAGAGATTTCTATTTCTATAGTTATGTGTAACAATTACAGGAGTAAAATTATGGATTTAATTAATTAATTAAGGTCATCTTATATCTACTCAACGTGGTAATAAGCGTTTCTGGGAAAATGATGAATGCATATTTGAATTCTAGCTCCTGGTAGGATTATCTTAAATAGAAAAGACATTCCATTTTATCCTACTCAATCATAACAGGCTCTGGATAAACCAGGCTTCATTCTTCATTCTTCTTAACTTCTTATTTTATGTACTTAGAAGATCTAGATAGAAGTTCCAAGAGGAATTGTCAGAAAAACTATAAATTCAATAACCTTAACCTGAACATACAGCCTGCCAGCTGGAACTAGTTAAATTGTTTTATGGATAAATATTTCACTTTGTGTTTTTGTTGTTTTTTGTTGATTTTTAACTCTGCAACCAATATAAAAAACAAAGCAATTACTATTTTAGTATTATTAAGTTTTTTTATAGTATTAGTATAATTTACTATATTTCTTTACAGTAGAAATATAGTCTACAATAAAAGAAAAATAGTATACTATAATTAATACATTTAATTATAAAGAAAGTAGTATATACTATAATACACTATTAGTGTACTAGATAATTAATACACTATATTATATTTAATAAACTTTTTAATTAACATACTATGCTAGTGTACTATGCAATTAATATGCTATATTATATTTCTTTTTAGAATTGTTACACTGTATATACTACTATACTATACTGTATAATTAATAATGTACTATAATTAGCATACTATATTACAGTAGTAGACTGTATAGTATTAATATACTTTTATTACAAAGAAATGCTGTATACTATAGTATACTATATAATAGTATGCTATACTATATTCCTTTATAGTTTCAGTATATTTCTTAGTTTAATTATTATAAAGTAAGTAGTATATACCATAGTACACTATTATACTACAATAGTGTACTACAATTTATACATAATTAGCATTACTAAAGTATGAATATAATTAATTTACTTTTAATTAGCATACTATACCATAGTATATTATATAATTACTATGCTATACTGTATTTCTTTATAGTATTAGTATATGTTATAGTAATTATAAAGATAGTAATACTATACAGTATTACTATCTTATGTGTAATAATTTGTTTTAAGTATTTCTTACTGTATCAAAAAATAACTGCCTTCTTGTCAAACTATAATTGAACAAGGCAATGTTCATTTCACATTGAAGGATAGTTGCATATTGCATAATAAAATAAAGAGTCAGAACCGGCCATATTTCTGAGTAATCATTAATAATACTTTTCATTTATTCCAAAATCCGCGTTTGAAGGACAGTATAAGAATCTAATAAGGTTAGCTCTCCAAAATGCTAACTATGAAATGCAACGTACTAATTTAGTACTATTCAGTGCATGTTGTCCTGATACACATAAAATATATATACATGTATCATATATATATATATATGCATCATATATATATATGTATATATGCATATATGGATCATATATCATTATCACAGGCAAGTGGCTTTCCGTCTTAAAATTATAAAAGTGTAACTTAATACAGATTCGTTTGAAAATTTACAAATACTGTGGTTAAATATCCTTCACTTCTACCAAAATAATAGCAAGCGCGGTTACAATAATGTATGACAGCTGTTTTATTTTTAATTAAAAGCAATTGTGTACAACAGCAGTCCGTCTTTAAATTTACAAAAAAGTTTAACAAAATATTTGATAAATGATGGATTTTCATTAATTAGCATATCATCCATGAAAAAATTACAAATTATTAGACAATTTAAAATATTTGTGTTTATGATACACACTTCAGAGAATTTTTGAGAAAAATATTTCAGAAATTTAAAAAATAATTTATGGTATATAAACTTGATTTGAAATATCAAACCTGAATTTTGAAAACGAAACATGAAATTTCAAATTATGTCATCTACTCACTACCGAAGACGCCTAGTAAATAGTACATTGTCAATTATTTTACCAATTATATCAGAAATAATTGGTAAAATAATTGACACGATAAATACATTGGCCAAAAAGTCCCTCCATTGAATATAGGGAGAGGCGGGGATTTAGTTTGTCCCTCTACGGTCATTTTGTGCACATTTTGACTAATTAGACCTGACCTACAATTTAAAGTTGATTCCGAAATACCCACAAATATCCATGTCATTTCCAGGATTCGAACCTGAAGCACCGAAGGCCAGAGCGCTAGCCAATATGCCATCAGGCCGCTAACAAGAGCTGGAGTACGATTCCTTTTGATGCAATCTCTAGAGAATTCATTGAAAATTGTGGTCCTGAAATATAGATGTTGTATAGCAGATGTACCTAATAACGCTGAAATCGCTACAAATATGCTTTTTTAGGGATGAATAACCATATTACGACCTTCCTAACTGATTCCTTTCTTCAACTTACTCAATCACACATCTTTTTTCAAACAAGAGGATGAAATATGTGGTGAAATACGGATGCAGAGTAACAGATTCGTAACGTACTTAGTGACGCTGAAATCGCTACAAATATGCTTTTTAACGGTAAATAACCATATTTCGACCTTTGTAACAGATTATTTTCTTCTATTAACTCAATCACATATCACAATCCACATATTCCCTCCTCTTGTTTAAAGAAGATGAAATATGTAGTGAAATATGGATGCAGTGTAGCAGATTCGTGACGCACTTAATAACGCTGAAATCGCTACAAATATGCTTTTCTAGCAGTGAATAACCACATTTCGGCATTTGTAACTGATTATTAATTCAAACCCACACCTTTTTTATAACATTATATTTCGTTAATTTACTTTGTATGTTAAATTACACTTAAAACAACAGTAAAAATAACCATTACTCCACTTTTCCCAAAACCGGACGAGTTCCAAATATTACATTTTATCTTTTAGCAGACCTTGAAAAGTGAATAAAAAAGTAATTTGTTTTGTTTGGGAGGTAATTATCGCCGGAGCATTTTTATGAGGATATTAAGTCGCTACTTATCCGAAAAAGGGATGGGGAAAAAATTCCCCTCTTTTTCCCCCATCTCTTCCCCATTCTTTTTAGTTTCTTCCCTTTTCAGAGACAACCTTTAATCGTTTTGTTGAAAGTGATATCGTTAATTTTTTTCACTCTTCCGAGTTCATTTGGAACTGCAAAGAAATCTTTTAATCAAATTCGTCGATTTTCTTTTGGTGGGGGTAGGAGGGAGGGTGAAAAGGAGGGACATTTTTATGACATCCCAAGAAGTACATTGTGAGGAAGGATTCGATAACATTGTGCTTTAAGCACCCACCTTTTTTGTTTGATGTGCCGCCGTCTATTGAGTGGGTTGTTTTCCGAATGGGAGGGGTGGGGGGAAGGAGTGATTTATGGGAGGATGTTTTCATTGGATGGGTTTTCTGTTTTCGTTCTTTTAAGCTTAACTGTAAATTCAAAGTGATATGTTTTTTTATCATAGAAACACCAATAGTGATTAACCGTAAATTATAGTGTTTTTAATGTTTAAAAACTATGGCATATTATGTATTTAATAAATAAAACGAAACATGTATAGAAAGGTTGGTTATGTGTATGTTTTCATGGTGACTTTTTGACAGAATATACTACAGTTAATTTTACAGTTAAAAGTTGCCTTCTTCACTTGATGTTTTTTTTCTAATGCAGTTGGCAATACAAAGACAGTTAATCTTTTGTACCATAAGCAAGAGCTGTACTCAGAGCTATTATTCATATAGCACTACAGAGGGGCAACTTGTAGCTTGAAGAAAGGCTATGGACGCGAGAAACACTTTTAAGGAAAAACATGTGCCAATAATAAGAATAATAAGTTCCTATAATCTATACTTAAGATACATAAGTTCATACAATTAGTTATTTCTACAATTGTTTTGTAACAAATGTAATTTCAAAAAATTTTCAATAATCAATTTCCAATTCATTTTATTCATTAATATTTGAATTTAGCATTTCATCAGCTACAAATAAAATAGCCTGATAGCCGAGTGGTTAGCGCTCTGGCGCTCTGTAACATGGGTTTCGGGTTCAAGTCCCGGCGGTGTCATGGATGTTAGTAATCAATCGGAATCCCCACTCTTTCAAACTGTAGGTCGCGATCTAATAGGATCGAAGAGAGTTGAGGGGGATAGTGTTACTCCGCGTGTGTAGCTGATCTTCTAGCTACACGCATTCCCTGGGTAGTGCTAAATGAGTAACTTCGGTGCAGCCCTAGCATGACATAAAAAATACTGTCTAAATATTTGCCAGCTGCATTAGGGAAAAAAAAAACCTATTGATAAAATTATTTTTTATTTAAATAAACTAATATGAATAAAAATAACAGCCTGTGCACAAAATAAATCTAATAGAACATCTGGCAAAAACTTTGGTAAAATAAAAATTATTTTTATAAAAGAGTTGGGAGTCGGATTCCTATAATGACTCCACACTTAGACTCCTCGCTCCAGACTCTGACTCCCAACTTCTGATCACCAGCTCAATTTCGCAAAAACTCTACAAAATGATCCATTTTTAGAATGTTGTCTTCAAACTATCCGTCCAATATAAAACCCCCCAGCATTTTCCAAAGACCCTCCCCCTCCCCCTTTAATCTAGGGCAATCGATGGCAGAATACGGGGTCCAGGGTGCCCTAGGCGGGGAATTCCACAGAGCTGAACTTAATCCAGAACCTTCCTGGAGAGCGTGCATTCCATCGGAACGACGGCATTTCCCCATTCGTCAGAAAGCCAATAGTCGAAAATTCGAGGACCTCGTTCTAAGTCCTCGAATTTAGAGCAGATTATGCCCCTAATTTATTCAGAGGATTATAACGATGGAGGGTTTATTCGTCGTGCCAGTTGGTGAAATTGCCTGAGAGCTCAGGTAAGGATATCGAGTTATGCAAATGAAGGCGGAACTCGATCGCCGATTTATAGACGTCGTCGCAGTGCAAGACACAGGTGTGGAAGGGTATCAATTGGGCTCGAGATTTGTTGCAGGAAGGACCAGAGGTAATGTTTCCACGGCGTGAGAGATCACAGGGTTTGGCTGAGCTACTGTAATTCGAGCAGGGCTACGATGGATATGTTTGGTTTTGAGGATGGCGAAAGATTTATTAACCGAGCTATTTTGATGGATCTTTTACCCCACGTTATTGAACCGCACATTATTGAAGATTTAAAGGTGATTATGCTTCATATGATTGTGGTAAATTTCAGTAAAAAATATACTTAAGCATTCGAATAACTTAAATTCATTATTTGGAGGATTTTGTAAAAAGACATCTTCCATTTTTTTAAAATTCTTGAAAATAAAGTAAAAGTCCTGCATTATTGGACATTTTTCTTTTAGGACTTTTCACTTTACCGAATTTATATTCTAAACTGTCCTATTTCTCAGATCTGTGAAAATCTGATAGTTTAGGCAGGCTTTAAAATTGAAAATCTCAGTGTCTATGTTCGAGAATGGATAATGCAAATGTACAAGAAGGAAATTTTATGAGACTATGACCTACGGGCTAAAGTGGGTTCCGAACCACTGCAGACAACCATGCACCAACGGGACTCGAACCTAGTGGTACTGAGCGCCACAGCGCTAGCCACTTAGCCATCAGTTGACACTATTTTATCATTATCACGATTTATTTAATTTAAATAAGCTATCCCGATCTGAGTAAATAACTATGAATAAAAATTATAGCTCTTGCTGTAAATAAATATAATAGAACATCATAGAGTATAGAACAAATAATAAAACATCATCAATAGAACTACTAATATAATCGAACAAATACTTTAGAAAAATAAAAATTATTCTTATAAGAGAGTCGGGAATCGGATTCTTATAATGACTTCCTTCTCCGACTCCTTGCTCCAGACTCTTACTCCGAACTTCTGATCACCAGCTCAATTTCACAAAACTCAACAAGACGATCCATTTTTAGAATGTTGTCTTCGAACTATCCCTCCAATATAACCCCCCGCATTTTCCAAAGACTTTCCCCCCTTTAATCTAGGGCAATCGATGGCAGAATACCGGCTCCAGGGTGTCCTAGGCGTGGAATTCCCACAGAGCTGAACTTAATCCAGAACCTTCCTAGAGAACGTGCATTCCATCGGAACGACGGCATTTGCCCATTCGTCAGAAAGCCAATAGTCGAAAATTCGAGGACCTCGTTCTAAGTCCTCGAATTTAGAGCAGATTATGCCCTAATTTATTCAGAGGATTATAACGATGGAGGGTTTATTCGTCGTGCCAGTTGGCGAAATTGCCTGAGAGCTCAGGTAAGGATATCGAGTTATGCAAATGAAGGCGGAACTCGATCGCCGATTTATAGTCGTCACCGCAGCGCAAGACACAGGTGTGGAAGGGTATCAATTGGGCTCGAGATTTGTTGCAGGAAGGCCAGAGGTAATGTTTCCTCGGCGTGAGAGATCACGGGGTTTGGCTGTGCTGTAATTCGACCAGGGAGACGATGGATATGTTTGGTTTTGAGGATGGCGAAAGATTTATTAACCGAGTAGTTTTGATGGATCTGTTACACCACGTTATTGATCCACACATTACTGAAGATTTAAAGGTGATTATTCTGCATGTGTTTGTGGTAAATTTCTGCTAAAGATATGTTTACGCTTTCTAAATACTTAAATTCATTATTTGGAAAATTTTATAAAAAAAAGACATCATTCTTCTTTCATTTTCCAGAAGTATTTTTCAAAAACTTTTGGAAAAGTAAGTAAAAATCCTGCATTATTGAACATTTTTCTTTTGGGACTTTTCCTTTACGAAATTTATATTTTCTCTTGATGTCACTGCTCTGTGAAAATCTAATAGTTTAGGTAGGCTTTAGAATCAAAAATTCCAATGTGTATGTTCGAGGAGGATAATGGAAATTATAAGCAAATGTACAAGCAGGGCCTGAATGACCGAGTGACTAGTGGTCTGGCGCTTGGTGATGCAGGTTTAGGGTTCAAATCCCGGCTGTGAAAGGATGCTTGTAGCTGTTCAGGATCCGCTTTAAATCTTAAGTCCCTATCTAATATGAGCATTGGGAGCGGGACTCACAGCCCTCCCCCATGAAATAGTCAGCATCACGGAGCCAAGCCAGGCTTCTGCCTACGGGCTGCCTCCTTTTCTTCAACCATGAGTCCACGTGGATTCGTGGGCTTTGTCTAGATGTCTACCAAGTGGGATACCAAGCAGGATGGTTCCTCCCCGATATTAAAGAGGAGGAAAATAATGAGATTCCCACAGATGCTGTATCTGCAATTGTGCGTTTCAAATTTGCTGTGACAATGAACAGCCCAATCCGTTTGAGATATTGATAATCCTTCTTGGATGATGAGATTAACAATATTTTTATGATTCCTTAGATTATGATTTAAATTGGCAGGATGCCATGATCCTTATACTATACGATTTTGTAAATATTGATGAATGGTTAATGCAATTTATTGTTGTACAATTATTGCATGATGTTGATGCGTGCTTCTTAAATATTGCTGTATGAAATTGTATGAATCGTTAATAGTCCTACAAGACGTATAATGTTTTGCCTTTTCTTGAAATTATCGAAAATAGCATCATCAAAACACTGAAAGAAATTTCGATTTGCAAATTAACACATGAATGAACTAGAATATAGAACGAACGAATATCAACAATATTACTGTAGATGAGAGATTATTTAAGAAAATAAAATACAATTTTTGTTGATGATTATAATATTTCTGTAACTGATTAATTTTGTGTTGATGTGAACCATCTGTTTGTTGAACTTTAACTCTTTCTGTAACAACTGAATTTGGTTGACATTCTTGTAAAATCCTAGCTAACTTCTGCTTTTCCAATTGGCTATGAATGCTAGAAAATTTGCCTATTTCTTTGGAAACTGAATTTGGTTGATGCTTTTGTAATATACTTGCTGAAGTCGTTTTAATTCGACCATGCATTCCTATACAATGTAGCTTTACATAAGCTGTGAAATCTCTCAATGTTTGTTATGAGCGCGTGTGTGTGTATGCGTGTTGTAGGCGAGAATGTCTAGGGACATTTAAAACTAAGAAAGAAGAATAGGGTGATCTTTTTTCACTGCATTTAATGCACACTACCTACAACTATATTTACAAAATGCTAATATAAAATTTAACAGCATTAGTTATCTAGGTAATATAAAACGTTTATTGCCATTTCTGTTCTCTACCACGTTAGCCGCCCTCTGCTGTCAGCATAGCTATCCTGCCTTCTCTCCTTTTAAGTTCAAAGTTCAGAGTTCAAAGCCGTTCGCTTCGATAGTTCTGAACTTGCCATAAAAACATAAACTTCATGTTCCGCCAATTTTTTGTTTTTGGATTAACAATCAAACAGATCCTACACACAGATATACATATATACACTCAAGAGCCAAAACATTATGACCACCTGCCAATAACGAGTTGACCCATCTTTGGCGCGCAACACAGCTTCAACCCGCCTTGGCATGGATGCCCCAAGTCCTTGGTAGATGGCCGGAGACAGATTGTACCAGATGTTTAAGCAACGCTCACGCAAATCCGAGATATTGTGAATTGCGGTCTTTGAACTCTGAGCTGCCGTCCCAGGACATCCCAAATGTGTTCTATCGGATTGAGATCCGGTGAGTTAGGCGGCCAGAACATTAACTGGAATTCAGCAACATGTTCCTGGAACCACTCCAACACAATTTTAGCCTTGTGACAAGGGGCGTTGTCCTGTTGGAACATTCCATTTCCAGCTGGAAAACGGAGGCCATGTAAGGGTGCAACTGGTCCGCAATGATGTTCAGATACCCTGTAGCATTCATGGTCTGCTCTACCACAACCACGAGTCCCAGAGACGCCCAAGAGAATGTCTCCCAAAGCATAATACCGCCACCACCGGCCTGTGTATGACCTACTGTACATTGAGGGAGCAACTGTTCGCCTGAAGACAGCGTAACCTGTCACGGCCATCGGCGTGATGAATGACAAACCGTGATTCATCTGAACAGGCAACTCTCTCCCACTGATCCATGGACCAGTCACGATGTTCTCCGGCCCAGCGCAGGCGCAGTTGGCAATGACGCTTGGTCAGCAAAGGCACACGAGTGGGACGTTTGCTGCGTAGCCCCATATCCGACAGTGTCCGCTGAACAGTGTGCCCGATACTATTCTACTTGGCCCTGCATTGTATCGGGCTGTCAGCGGAGTCACTGTCGGTCAATCTGCCCTCTATCAAAGTCGCTTAGATCCGCAGCCTTTACCATCACACACAGAAGTAAGTGAAAGAATGATTCTTCAGACTCCTGCAGCAGTTAAATACCACTTCCACATGATCACGTGCCTTCCACGTCATCCAGGCGAGTTCATTGTAAATGTAGGGTGGTCATAATGTATTGGCTCTTGAGTGTATATATACAATGATATTCCATGTTGACAGCACAATAAGATACAAACACTTAGATAATCAATCTTGTACAAACAAATACGACTGGCATGCACAAATATGAACAGATAAAATATGTAAGTTTATGAACATATATAACAAGTTTGCAATTATGAAGGACATATACAGATTGAGGCCTTTCCGAAAAGATAATGGCAATGGCCATATTAGGAGATAAAGTAATTTCTTTTGCAAAAATCTATAGCATAGACATGGGAAGATTCTGTATAACATCACTTGTTGGTTTTCCAACTAAGTTTGTCCAGTATATAACCTCGACGTGATATTCCGTAGCCATTTAAGATAGTCTAAATGAAAATAATGTGCTAATAGCCGTTTTGAAACATTTTTAATTAAAAAAAGGCCAATCTTAAAAAGTTTTCGCCCCAGACTTACACCACACGTCTTGCACTCCACAATCACTTGACTTTGAATAATGTAAATTTAGAAGTAGGACAGGGGTGAGGGGTACAATGGAATGTACATAAAAAATGAGTTCTCAAGATTTTCTCTTTTTTTTTTGGCGCCTTTCCTCGGAATGGAGTCAACCCCTATTTGATATTTCATTCGGCCGACACTTTCTGGCGATATTTTATTTCGTCACATTACCATACAGGCAGAGGTGCGCACCAAACTCTGTTCTTCCTTACTGTCTTTTCTGTTGGGGCTTCTTTTCTTACTTGAAATGATTTTAGTTTGGGAAGTTAAAGCGGGCAAAAAAGTTAAGAGTATATTGCTTTCGTCGGCTCCCGCGTATGTTAAGGGCGTCTGTTTATTGGGAGGGAAATGCGACTGCGGAGTGTTTGACTTATATTCTCTCATATATTTTAATGGCGTGTGATATTGTGCTCGGATGGCGGAGATTGTTTTTATTTCGAAACCCCTCGGAGCTTTCTCTCCCAAAGTTCTTGCTTGGCAAGGCGAGATTTAAATTCCGGGCGTGGCAGCATTATTCTTTTTAAGTTTGATTAAACTATAGTGTGGTATGTACAATAGTGCATGTTCGTCGGGTGATTACTTTATTTGTTTCATCCGTGTACTTTACTTGTTTGATAATTGATTTGTCTTATTTGTAGCTTATTAGTTTTTACTGTTTTGATTTAAGGAGATTTAAAAATAAATTATAATTACATAGTGATACAACGGTATATATCCACTTTGAAATCAGCACAATTTTTGATATACGTCTTGTTGGGATGTGAAAAATTTTATTTGATGTACGACTTTTACTTGCATTATGATTCGAATGCGTCAAAAAGTTACAATTTTAGATGGAACTGGTCGAGTTGAATTTAATATATTTGTCATTCATCATTAGCTTCTGTTACTTCATTTACTTTTTCCATTTGCAAGTTAATTGATTTATCGAATACGGCGATACCTCTACATATGTCCTCTTTGGAACCAGATCAACTTGATATACGTCATGAAAAATGTTTGTTTAGTATATTACCTTTATTTAGAATAAAATTTTATGCGTCGAAACCTTTATCAAACGGATGGGTGTCTAAAACAAGTCAGAGAAGCAGAACACTCTCAACAATTTGATTTGATTTATGAGATTTAAATTCCGTGCTTTGCAGCATTATTCTTTAAGTTTTGAGTAAATTATATTGTGGTATGTACAAAAGTGCATGTTCGTCTAGTGATTACGTTATTTGTTGACTCCGTGTGTTTTATTTGTAATTGATTTGCTGATAATATTTATTTGTAGCTTACTAGTTTTTACTATTTTACTTGATGACTTCAGCTGATTTCAGGAAATTTTAAAAAAAATTATAAGTAGACTTAGAGTATTCTCCACTTTGGTATACGTCCACTTTGGAATAGCACAAACTTTTGAAAATACGCCTTGTTGGAATGGGAAGAATTTTATTTGTGTACGAACTTTTCTTCAAATACGATTAAAATGCATAAAAAAAAGTGAAAATGTTAGATGGAATTGGTCGAGTTTAATTTAATATATTTTTCATTAACGATTAGCTTTTTGTTACATCTATTACTTCTCCACATTGCATGTTAATTGATTAATCAAATACGGAGATACCTTTATATATGTCCTCTTTGGAATTAGATATACTTGATATACGTCCTTGGTATCGTTTTGTTTAGTATATTACCTTTATTTAGAATATGACACTTATATGTCTAAACCTTTACCAAACGCATTAATGTCTGAAACAAGTCCGAAAAACACTACCCTCAACAAAGACCAACCACGTCGTCATGACAAAACAGTAAATACCAGAGCGCTAGCCACTCGGCCACCAGGTCCCACAGATTTAGAGTTATGAAAGACAGATGCGGATTAGGGCCTTACAGAAGAAGATAAGGATAATGGCCATGACAGATGGCAAAGTAATGCCCATTTACGACATAGACGCTGAAATATTCTGTTTAGCGTCACTTGTTGGCTTTCGAACTAAGTTATTCCAGTGTAACAAGTTATATTAAAAAAATTTGCTCGTAGTCGTTTTGAAACGTTTTTAATTATCCAGTCTTAAAAATTTCTCACCTGACTTACGCCACACGTCTTCCTGCACAAAATCCAGAATATACAGATCATAATTACTTTAATACCACAATGATTCATCTGAAATACTCATTTTGGTGTTATTTTTACACCAAACATGAGGGCATTCAGCATTTAATCTGCAATCTTACTAATCAGCTATAATTTCATTGCAGGAATAAAATTTCTGTAGGTCAACAGAGTTTGAAATATTCATCAAATTCTTTTTCTGCTTTTATTTTGATCAACGACGAAATAATATATCTATAAAATTTAAAGATTTACATAGTGGATGTAGATCTGGCATGATCACATAAAAGATCGCATGCGTAATATAGGCCGTGCTTTAAAATTTCTCATTAACTTCTTTGTAATGACAGACATAAATTCTGTTATATTTCATAATTTTTTTTTTTTTTAAATTTAAATCAATAAAAATATTTTTTTCTTTCATTTTAATATAAGTATAAATTTATTTATATCTATATTAAAAAAACGTTTATACTTAATAAATGATGCAAACTTACTAATCTGCAAAGAAATAATGATTAAAGCAATGATGTCGAAGCAGATTTGTTCCTTTTATACCAGATTAAGGAAAATGTCTAACAAATATCTAAAAATCTGATTTCTCATCATTACATGTTGATGCAATGTGTTCTTAAGGATAATTTATATGTTAAAATTGGTCTAAATAATATAATTTATATGTTAAAATGATAATCTGTATAGTAAAAAATGGTCTTCAAGGAAAATTTGTATTTTAAAAATGGTCTTTAAATATAATTTATTCGGATACTGTTTTAGGAAAGTCCCATAGCAATTTTTTTATACTTTTTAAAATTTGAAGTGTTTCAGAAAACACTGAAAATTTTGAAAAGGCATGCACATTTTTTGACGAATTTCAATTGTTTAAAACCTATACTGATGGTATATAATTTATACGTATAATTATATCGACAATTGTTTTGCAACAAACACATATTTCAAAACAAATTAATAATCAAGTTTCAGTGTTTCCAAAATCTTAAAAATAAAGCCTAATTCCTTGATATTTGAATTTATGATTTCGTCAACTACAGATAAAAATATTTTTTAAATTTGAATAAGCGATCACAATTTCCTGTATCTGAGTAAATAAATATGAATGAAAATGACCGCCTTTGCTTTGAATAAATCTAATAAAAGTTAATCTGGCTAAAACCTTGGAAAAATTATAAGAATTCTTATGAAAGAGTCGGAGTCGGATTTTCATAATGACTCCATACTCTGACTCCTTGCTCTAAACTCTTGACTCCCAATTTCTGATCACAAGCCCAATTTCGCAAAACTCAACATGACGATCCATTTTAGAATGTTGTCTTCAAACTATCCGTCCAATATAACCCCCTAGTATTTCCCTTTTCTCTCGGCAATCGATGGCTGAATACCGGGTCCAGGGTTTCCTAGGCGGGGGAATTCCCACAGAGCTGAACTTAATCCAGAACCTTCGTAGAGAACGTGCATTCCATCGGAACGACGGCATTTGCCCATTCGCCAGAAAGCCAATAGTCGAAAATTCCGAGGACCTCGTTCTAAGTCCTCGAATTTAGAGCAGATTATGCCCCTAATTTATTCAGAGGATTATAACAATGGAGGGGTTTATTCGTCGTGCCAGTTGGCGAAATTGCCTGAGAGCTCAGGTAAGGATATCGAGTTATGCAAATGAAGGCGGAACTCGATCGCCGATTTATAGCCGTCGTCGCAGCGCAAGACACAGGTGTGGAAGGGTATCAATTGGGCTCGAAATTTGTTGCAGGAAGGCCAGAGGTAATGTTTCCGCGGCGTGAGAGATCACGGGGTTTGGCTGTGCTACTGTAATTCGAGCAGGGCGACGATGGATATGTTTGGTTTTGAGGATGGCGAACGATTTATTAACCGAGAAATTTTGATAGATCTGTTACACCACGTTATTGAACCACATGTTACTGAAGATTTAAAAGGTGATTATTCTGCATGCGATTGTGGTAAATTTCAGCTAAAGCCATATTTAAGCATTTGAATAAATTAAATTCATGATCTGGAGAATTTTTATAAAAAAAAGCATCATTTATTTTTTGCATTAATCTTGTGGAAAAAAAATTTGGAATTTCAATCTTCTGAAAAAATTAAGTAAAGTCCTGCATTATTGGACCTTTTTCTTTTGGACTTTTCCATTTACCTAATTTATATTTTCTCTGGAAGCCACTTTTTACGGCCCTGTGAAAATCTATTAGTTTAAGCAGACTTTAGAATCGAGGATGAATAATGTAAATGTCTGAGCAGGATAATGGACCTGAATGGTCAAGTGACTAGCGGTTGGTCCGCAGTTTTAAGGTTCGAGTTCCGGCTGTACCATGGGTGTTTGTAATGGTTCAGAATCCCCTTTAAATCGTAGATCCCGGTATAATATGAGCATTGGGAGTAGGGCTGACAGGCCTACCCCCGTGAAACTATCAGCGTCACTGATCCAAGTCCGACTTATACCTACGAATGTTTCATCACAACAGAAGGTGCTTCCTTTCCCTTCAAACATTAGTCCACACGGATTCGTGGGTTTTGGTCTAAATGTCTACCAAGTGGGATAAAAAAAACAACAAAAAAAAGCAATATAGTTCCTCCATGATATTAAAGAAGAGGTGAATAATGAGATTCCCACAGATGCTGTATCTGCAATTGTTCGTTTCCAATTTGCAGTGGTAATGAACAGCTCAATCCCTTTGAGGTATTGATAATCCTTCGTGGATGATGAGATACACTGCAACTTAAGAGAGCAGGATGTCCTGATCATAATACTACACGACCTTCTAAATATTGGTGTATGATTATTGCAATATATTGTTGCTTGACTGCTTTATAATATTGATGTATGATTATTGCATGATATTGCTGCATGTTTCTTAAATATTATTGTATAAAACTGAATAAATCGCTAATAATCCTAAAAAGTTTGTAATTTTATGCATTTTGAGGAAATTATCGAAAGAAGCATCATCAAAACCCACGGAAAGAAATTTCGATTTGCAAATTAACACTTGAATGAACTAGAATATAGACCTAATGAACATAATCAATATTACTATAGAAGTACTTATTTAGGAAAATAAATTACAATTTTTATTGATGATTCTAATATTTCTGTAGCTAATGAATTTTGCATTGATGTAAACTTGTGTTTGTTGAATGACTAATGATGAACAACCACGATTGACATGCACAGTTACGAAGAGATAAGGCAAATATGTACGGTTATGAACATATACAGCAGGTTAGCACAGTCATGAAGGACAGATACAGATTGAGGACAAGGTTCTTACTTAGAAAGATAATGATAATGACCATAATAAGAGGTAAAGTAATTTCTTATGCCTACCTACGGCATAGACACGGGAACATTTTGTTTAGAATCACTTATTGGCTTTCCAACTAAGCTGTTCCAGTGTGAAACCTCGACGTGCTATTTCCAAAGCCATTTCAGACAGGCTAAATAAAAACCAAAATTTGTTAATAGTCGTTTTGAAACATTTTTAATTAAAAAATTCCAGCCTTAAAAAACTTCTATTGAGACTTACACACACGTCTTCCACTTCAGAATCTCTTGACTTTGAATAATGTAAGTTTAGAAGCAGGACAAAGGGGTGGGGGTACAATGAAATATACATAAAAAATCAGTTCTCAAGATTTTCTCTTCTTTTTTTTTTGGGCGCCTTTTCCTCGGAATGGAGTTAACCCCTGTTTGATATTTCATTCTGCCACCACTTTCTGGCGATATTTTATTTCGTCACATTACCATACAGGCAGAGGTGCGCCCCAAACTCTGTTCTTTCTTTCTTTCTGTTGGGCTTTCTTTTCTTTCTTGAAATGATTCTAGTTTGGGAAGTTAAGGCGGGCAAAAGTTAGAGTATATTGCTTTCGTCGGCTCTGCGCGTGTAAGGGGTCGCTGTTTATTGGGAGGGAAATGTGACTGCGGAGTGTTTGACTTATATTATCTCATATATTTTTAATGTCGTGTGATATTATGCTCGGACGGCGGAGATTGCTTTTATTTCGAAACCCCCTCGGCGCCCTTTGGCTTGACAGTGTGAGATTTAAATTCCGTACGTGGCAGCATTATTCTTTAAGTTTGAGTAAATTATAGTGAGGTATGTGCAAAATTGCGTATTGGTCTAGTGATTACTTTATTGATTTCATCCTTGTGTTTTATTTGTAATTGAATTTTTTTTGTATTTTATTTATTACTAGTTTTTACTGTTTTATTTAATGACTATATATGATTTCAGGAAATTTAAAAAGTTATAAATACAGAGTGGTGCCTGGGTATAAGTCCACTTTAGAAAAAGCACAAATTTGCAATACCTCTTGTTGGGATGTGAACAATATTATTTGGTGTACGACCTAGCTTGAAAATATGATTCGTCAAAAAATGGAAAACTTTTTAGATAGAATAGCTGAGTGGAATTTAATATATTTTTCCTTTAACTATTAACTTTTGTTACATCTATTACATTTCCACATTACAAATTAATAGATTAATCAAAAGCGACGATACCTCTATATATGTCCTCTTTGGAAATAGATCAACTTGATATACGTCCTGAAAAAGTTTTGTTTAGTATATTAGCTTTATTTAGAATAAGACTCTTATGCGTCTAAACCTTTACCAAACGGATGGATGTCTGAAACAAGGCAGAGAAGCACTACCCTCAACAAAACCAACCAAGTCGTAATGACAAAACAATAAAGGCCAGATCGCTAGCCACTTGGCCGCCAGGTCCCACAGATTTAGGGTTATGAAGGACAGATTACGGATTGAGGCCTTACTGAAGCAGAAAAGGATAATGGTCATGACCGGTGGCAAATTAATTTCTTATGCCCACCCCTACGGCATAGACGTGGGAACATTCTGTTTAGCTTCACTTGTTGGCTTTCGAACAAAGCTATTCCAGTGTGTTACCTCGGCGTTCTATTCCCATAGTCATTTAAGATAGACTAAATATAAATAATTTGTTAATAGTCATTTTGAAAACTTTTAATTAAAAAAAAGTTCAGATTTAAAAAATGTTTCCCTCCCGACTTACACCACGTGTCTTCCAGCCCCACAATCCCTTGACTTTGAATAATGTAAGTTTAGAATAAGATTGGAGTGATGAGTACAATGGAATGGGGGGGAGGAGGGGTAACAATGGAATGTACATAAAAAATCAGTTTTCAAGATTTCTCTCTTCTTGTTTTGGCGCCTTTTCCTCTGAATGGAGTAACCCCTATTTGATTTTCATTCTGCCGCCACTTTCTGGCGATATTTCATTTCGTCACATTACCATACAGGCAGAGGTGCGCACCAAACTCTGTTCTTTCTTTTCTGTTGGGCCTTCTTTTCTTTCTTGAAATGATTTTAGTTTGGGAAGTTAAAGCGGGCAAAAGTTAGAGTTGGGAAGTATATTGCTTTCTGTGTAAGGGGCCGCTGTTTATTGGTAGGGAAATGGGACTGCGGAGTGTTTGACTTATATTCTCTCATATATTTTAATGGCTCGTGTGATAGTGTGATCGGATGGCGGTGATTGCTTTTATTTCGAAACCCCCTCGGAGCTCTCTCTTCAAAGTTTTTGCTTTGGCAGGGCGAGATTTAAATTCCGTGCGTTGCAGCATTATTCTTTTTAAGTTTCCGTATAGTAAATTATAGTGTGGTATTTATAAAACTGCATGTTCTTTTAATGATTACTTTATTTGTTTTAAATTTCGTGCGTTGCAGCATTATTCTTCTTAAGTTTGAATATATTATAGTGTGGTTTGTGCAATAGTGCATGTTCGTCTAATGATTACTTTTGTTTCTTCCTTGTGTTTTATTTGTAATTGATTAGTTTTTAGTATTTTATTTGTAGTTTACTAGTTTTTACTGTTTTTATTTGATGACTCTAGTGGATTGCAGGAAATTAAAAACTATTATAAAATTACATTGGTACTTTGGTATATCTCCACTTTGGAATAAGTACAACTTGCAATACATCTTGTTAGAATGGGAAGAATTTAATTTGGTGTACGACCTTTGCTTGAAATATGATTCAAATGCCTCAAAAAAAAGTGAAAATTTTTGAATGAATTGGCGAGTGGAATTTAATATATTTTTGATTAACTATTAGCTTTTTGTTACATCTATTACTTATCTACATTACAAGTTAACTGATTAATCAATTACGGCGATACCTCTATATATGTCCTCTTTGCAATTAGATCGACGTTATATACGCCATGAAAAAGTTTTGTTTAGTATACTACCTTGATTTAGAATAAGATTCTTATGTGTCTAAACTTTTACAAGGGTGTCTAAAACAAGACAGAGAAGCTCTACCCTCCACAAAGACCAACCAAGTCGTAATGACAAAATAATAAAAGCTAGAGCGGTAGCCACTTGTCCACCAGGTCCACAGATTTAGAATTATAGAGGACAGATGTGGATTAAGGACTTACTCAAGAAGATATTGATAGTGGTCATGACAGGTGACAGAGTAATTTCTTATGTCCATCTACGGCATAGACGTGGAAATATTCTGCTTAGCGTCACTTGTTGGCTTTCGAACTAAGTTATTCCAGTGTAACAAGCTTTATTAAAAAAATTTGCTCTTTTAATTAAAAAAAAATATCCAGTCTTAAAAATTTCTCACCTGACTTATGCCTCACGTCTTCTAGCACAAAATTCAGAATATACAGATCTTAATTATTTTAATACCACAATGAGTCATCTGAAATACTCATTTTGGTGTTATTTTTACAGCAAATATGAGGGCATTCATCATTTAATCTGCAAACTTACCAATCAACTATAATTTTATTGCAGGAATGCAATTTCTGTAGGTCAACAGAGTTTGAAATATTCATCTAATTTTTTTCTGCTTTTATTTTGATCAACGACGTAATAATATTTCTATAAAATTTAAAGATTTTACATAGTGCACGTAGATCTGGCATGATCACATAAAGAACGCATGTGTAATATAGGCCGTGCTTTAGAATTTCTCATTAATTTCTATATAATGACAGACATAAATTAGATAAAATTTAAAAAAATTTTGATCAATACAATATTTTACTTTCATTTTAATGTAAGGATAAATTTATTTATATCTATATTAAAAAACCCGTTTATACTTAATAAATGATGCAAACTTACTAATCTGCACAGAAATAATGATTAAAGCAATGATGTCGAAGCAAATTTGTTCCTTTTAGACGAGATTAACGAAAATGTCTAAAGAATATTTAAAAGCTGATTTCTCATCATGGCATATTGATACAATGTGTTTTTAAGGATAATTTGAATGGTAAAAATGATCTTTAAATATAATTTATTCGGATGCTGTTTAAGGAAAGACATATGGCAATCTTTTATACTTTTTAAAATTTGAAACATTTCAGAAAACACTGAAAATTTTGAAAAGGCATGCACATTTTTTTGACGAATTTCAATTGTTTATAATCTATACTGAAGGTACATAATTTATACATATAATTATATCGACAATTGCAACAAACACACATTTCAAAACAAATTAATAATCAAGTTTCAATGTTTCCAAAATCTTAAAAATAAAGCCTAATTCATTGATATTTGAGTTTAACATTTCATCACCTACAGCTCAAAATTTGTTTTAATTTAAATGAACTATCACGATTCTACTCAATCAAATAATCTATTACGTTCTGTCTATCACTATTGTTGTTGTTCTAACGCAGCTGGCAATACAGAGACAGTTATGTTTACGCATAAGCAAGGGCAACACAACTGTTACCCATTTAGCACTACCCAGGGACACGTGTAGCTTGAAGATAGGCTACGGATGCGAGTAACGCTACTCCTACAAAACTGTATTATCCGAATAGACCGGAGCCTACGGCTAAAAATAGATTCTGAACCACTGCAAAAATCCATATCCCTGCCGGGACACGAACCGCAAACCTGTGGTACCGAGCGCTAGCCACACGGTCATCAGACCCCACTATTCTATCACTCTCCCAATTTATTCAATTTAAATAAACTATCACGACCTGAGTAAACAAATACGAATAAAAACGATAGCTTTTGCTCGAAATAAACCTAATAGAACATATGGCATAAACTTTGGAAAATAAAAATTATATTTATGAAAGAGTCGAGAGTCGAGCTTTCATAATGACTCCACACTGCGACTACTTGCTCCAGACTCTGACTCCCAACTTCTGATCACTAACTCAATTTCGAAAAACTCAAGACGATCCACTTTAAGAATGTTGTCTTCGAACTATCCGTCCAATATCCGTCCCCCTCCCCCCCCAGCATTTTCCAAAGACCCCTTTCTCCCGGCCAATCGATGGCAGAATACCGGGTCCAGGGTGTCCTAGGCGGGGAATTCCCACAGAGCTGAACTTAATCCAGAACCTTCCTGGAGAGCGTACATTCCATCGGAACGACGGCATTTCCCCATTCGTCAGAAAGCCAATAGTCGAAAATTCGAGGACCTCGTTCTAAGTCCTCGAATTTAGAGCAGATTATGCCCTAATTTATTCAGAGGATTATAACGATGGAGGGTTTATTCGTCGTGCCAGTTGGTGAAATTGCCTGAGAGCTCAGGTAAGGATATCGAGTTATGCAAATGAAGGCGGAACTCGATCGCCGATTTATAGCTGTCGTCTCTGTACAAGACACAGGTGTGGAAGGGTATCAATTGGGCTCGAGATTTGTTGCAGGAAGGCCAGAGGTAATGTTTCCGCGGCGTGAGAGATCACGGGGTTTGGGGTGCTGTAATTCAAACAGGGTGACGATGGATATGTTTGGATTTGAGGATGGCGAAAGATTTATTAACCGAGAAATTTTGATAGATCTGTTACACCACGTTATTGAACCCCTCATTACTGAAGATTTAAAGGTGATTATGCTGTATGCGATTATGGTAAATTTCAGCAAATTTAAGCATTCGAATAAATAAATTCATTATTTGGAGAATTTTATAAAAAAGACATCATTTGTTTTGATTTATTTTCTGGAAAAAAATCTGGAATTAAAATATCCTGGAAAATAAATTATTGGGCATTTTTCTTTTGGCACTTTTTCCTTTACCAAATTTGTATTTTTCTCGAGGTCACATATTGCCCTGTGAAAAAAGGGATAGTTTAGGCAGGCTCTAGAATCGAAAATTCCAATGTCTATGTTCGAGGATGAACAATGCAAATGTACAACCATGATAGTTCCTCGACGATATTAAAGAGGACGGAAATAATAGGATTTCTACAGATGCTGTTTCTGAAATTGTTCATTTCAATTTGCAGTGTCAATGAACAGCCCAATCCCTTTAAGTTATTGATAATCGTTCGTGTATGATGAGATTGACACTATTTTTACGATTCCATAGACTCTAACTTAAGAGCGCATTATGTCCTCATCATAATATTACACTACCTTCTAAATATTGATGTATGATTATTGCAATATATTGTTGCATGATTGCTGTATAATATTGATGTATGATATTTGCATGATATTGCTGCATGTTTCTTAAATATTGTTGTATGAAACTGAATGAATCAATAATAATCCTAAAAAGTTTGCAATTTTATGCATTTCGCTGAAATTTTATGCATTTAGATAAAAAACACACGGAAAGAAATTTCGAGTTTCAAATTAATACTTGAATGAACTAGAATATAGAACTAATGAATACCACCAATATTACTATAGAAGTGTTTTAGTTAGGAAAATATCTTAAAATTTTTGTTGATGATTCTAATATTTCTGTAGCTAATGAATTTTGCGTTGAAGTGAATTTGTATTTGTTGAATGACTAACAATGAGCATCATAACAACACAGCTGATAAACAAACACAATTATGAGCAGATACAGCAAATATGTAGGGCCATGAACTTGTGCAACACATTTGCTGTTATGCAGAACATATACGGATTGAGGCATTACCCAGAAAATAATGACAATAGCCAAAATAAGAGATAAAATAATTTCTTATGCCTGTCTATTGCATAGACAAGGGAACATTCTGTTTAACATCACTTGTTAGCCTTCGAACTGAGCTATTTCACAAAGCCATTTCAGAAAGCTGTATAAAAGAAATTAGCTGATAAACGTATTGAAACATATTTAATTTTAAAAAGTCTTACCCAGTAAAAATATATTTAATTTAAAACAAATTTAATATGAAACATATTTAATTTAAGAAAACCCAGTCTTAAAAATGTTTCCCTCCAGACTTACACCTTCTTCCAGCCCACTATAATCAATTGGCTTTGAATAATGTAAGTTTAGGCGCAGGACGAGGGGGAGGGGTACAATGGAATGCACATAAAAAATCAGTTCTCAAGATTTTCTCTCCTCTTTTTTCGCGGAATGGAGTCAACCCCTATTTGATATTTCATTCTGCCGCCACTTTCTGGTGATATTTTATTTCGTCACATTACCATACAGGCAGAGGTGCGCACCAAACTCTGTTTTCTCTTTCTTTTCTTTTCTGTTGGGCCTTCTTTTCTTTCTTGAAATGATTTTAAGTTTGGGAAGTTAAGGCGGGCAAAAGTTAGAGTATATTGCTTTCGTCGGCCCCTGCGCGTGTGTTAGGGGCCGCTGTTTATTGGGAGGGAAATGTGACTGCGGAGTGTTTGACTTATATTCTCTCATATATTTTAATGGCGTGTGATATTGTGCTCGGATGGCGGAGATTGCTTTTATTTCGAAACCCCCTCGGAGCTCTCTCTCTCTCAAAGTTTTGGCTTGGCAGGGCGAGATTTAAATTTCCGTGCGTTGCAGCGTTATTCTTTAAGTTTTGAGTAAATTATAGTTTGGTATCTACAAAAGTCCATGTTCGTCTAGTGATTACTTTATTTGTAATTGATTTCTTATCAGTATTAATTTACAGTTTACCAGTTTTTACTCTTTTATTTGACGATTGTAACTGCTTTCAGGAAATTTTTAAAAAATTATAAATTCACAGTGGTACCTGGGTATACGTCCAATTTGAAATAAGCACAACTTTGCAATATGTCTTGTTGGGATGGGGAGAATTTTATTTGGTGTATGAACTTTGCTTGAAATATGATTCAAATGCGTGAAAAAATGTGACAATCTTAGATGGTATTGGCGAATGGAATTTAATTTATTTTTCATTAACTTATAACTTTTTGTTACATCTATTACTTTTCCACATTACAAGTTAATTGATTACTCAAATAAGGTGATACCTCAGTATATGTCCTCTTTGGAATGAGACCAACTTGATATACGTCCTGAAAAAGTTTTGTTTTGTATATTACCTTTATTTAGAATAAGATTCTTATCTGTCTAAACTTTTACTAAACGGATGGGTGTCTAAACCAAGGCAGAGAAGCACTACCCTCAACAAACATCAACCAAGACGTAATGACAAAACAATAAAGGCCAGAGCGCTAGCCACTTGGCCGCCAGATCCCACAGATTTAGAGTTACGAAGGACAGATGCGGATTGAGGCTTTACCCAAGAAGATAAAGATAATGGTCATGACCGGTGGCAAGTTAATTTCTTATGCCCACCTACGGCATAGAAGCTGGAACATTCTGTTTAGCTTCACTTGTTGTGTTTCGAACTAAGTTATTCCAGTGTAACAAGCTATATGAAAAAAAAAAAAAATTTGCTGGTAGTCGTTTTGAAAACTTTTAATAAAAAAAAAGACCCATTCTTAAAAGTTTTCATACCAGACTTACGCCACACGTCTTCCACTTCAGAAAATCTCTTGACTTTGAATAATGTAAGTATAGAAGCAGGACGAGAGGTGAGGAGAACAATGGAATGTACATATTTTGCGCCTTTTTCTCGGAATGGAGTTAACCCCTATTTGATATTTCATTCTGCCGCCACTTTCTGGCGATGTTTTATTTCGTCACATTACCATACAGGCAGAGGTGTGCACCAAACTCTGTTCTTTTCTTTCTTGTTGGGCCTTCTTTTCTTTCTTGAAATGATTTTAGTTTGGGAAGTCAAGACGGGCAAAAGTTAGAGTTGGGAAGTATATTGCTTTCTGTGTAAGGGCGCTGTTTATTGGGAGGGAAATGTGACTGCGGAGTGTTTGACTTATATTCTCTCATATATTTTAATGGCGTGTGATATCGTGCTCGGATGGCGGAGATTGCTTTTATTTCGAAACCCCCTCGAAGCTCTCTCTCTCTCAAAGTTTCTGCTTGGCAGTACGAGATTTAAGTTTCCATGCGTGGCAGCATTATTCTTTAAGTTTGTGGTAAATTATATTGTGGTGTGTACAAAAAGTACAAAAAAAAAAAAAAAGTACATGTTCGTCTAGTGATTACTTTATTTGTTTTCTTCGTGTGTTTTGTTTGTAATTGATGTGCTTTTTAAAATTTATTTGTAGTTTACTGTTTTATTTGATGATTATAGCCGGTTTCAGGAAATTTAAAAAAATTATAAATACACAGTGGTTCCTCGATATATCTTCACTTTGGAATAAGCACAACTTTGCAATGCGTCTTTTTGTGACGGGAAGAATTTCATTTCGTATGCTATCCAAAGACTACCAGAGATTATCCTGGCCGCTCATCCTTATTATTATTGCCTACCAGAGATAATCTCTGGCCAAATTTCGAAGCCTGATTCCCCAGTTCGTTAGTACGGTACGTTATCCACTAGGACGCTCTGTAAACGAAATTGTTGCCCATGTTTAGAATCTTTATTTATAAGAATTTTGTACAACATATGTAAAGATTAGTGCTGGTGGCTAGTTGTCTCTCTGCCATAAAGTTAATAGTTCTGTAGATAAAAACTCACTTTTTTTCCTAAAAATGATTAAATGAAACATTTAGTGGCACAATATTTATTGTTTCTTAAAAAGATAACATGACACAGTTTGTACAAACATACGGTATACACGTACAAAGTTCTGTCAAAGAAATTCTCTTAAGTGCTAGGTACCCTCTCCTGCAGGTCCTGCTTCATTGGATTGTTGACTTTATCTCTCCAACTCTAATTTAAACCCAAATCTTCGTCTTTGAGTTTATACTTACGAAAAAAAAGGATACCGAAAATAAAAACCTGTTTTATTTTAGTTTACTAGTTTTTATTGTTTTATTTGATGACTATAGCTGATTTCAGGAAATAAAATTTTTAAAAAAATTTGTAAGTACTACCTTAGTATATATCCACTTTGGAATAAGTACAACTTGCAATGCGTCTTGTTGGGATGGGAAGAATTTTACTTGGTATGCTATCCAAAGACTACCCCTGACCGAGTTTCGAAGCTTGATTTTCCGATTGAGCGCCATTCTATGAGCGCAAAGTATGCTAACTAAATTGTTGCCGAAGTTCAAAATCTTTATTTATAAAAAATTTGTATAACTGTTTTGTTGTATTTGCATGATTACAGGTACTTGGTACCTCTAATCAATACTTAGAAGATTATACATATTTTACGGTAAAGATTATATATCTTATGATAAAGAATATATATCTTATGGTAAAGATTCTTCGTACCATAAAGTTAATAGTTCTGAAAATGAAAACTCCCTTTTTCTAAAATTGATTAAATGAAACGTTTAGTGCTACAATATTTATTATTTCTTAAAAAAGACACCACGACATAATTTGTACAAAAACATGGAAAAACACTTAAAAAGTTCTGTTAAAAATTCTGCTAATAACTAGGTATTCCCTCTGTTGCCTGTTCTGCTTCAATGGACTGTTGACTTTATCTCTCCAACTCTAACTTTAACCTAAATCTTGGTTTCTGAGTCTATGAACACGAAAAAAAAATAATAAATAAAACTCGAAAACAAAACCAATTTTGAAATAATGATGAGATGATTTTCCTGTTCCTATTCTTTGTTTTCTTTCTTGGAAAGTCTTCCTGAGGGATGCAGCGTTCCAAAAGGCGTCCTTGAAGTTTTTCATGAAATGCTCCTCTTTTCCATTCTTTTATCTACTATGCAATTCACGCATAGTAGATAAAAGAATGCGGTCCATATAAAATCTAACCCTACATTCCTAAAAACATACCTACATACCTAAATATACCTAAACCCTACATACTTACAACTAAACCTATGCTATTACAAATATATAATAACTTGAAATTTTAAACTCATTTAACTCAGAACTAAACTCAGAACTTTAAACAACAGAATTAAATAATTACTTCAGAAAACAGTAAACCGACATTACATTGAAATTCCAAACTCATTGAACTTAAATTAAAATCATACGTATCCAATGAAACTAAAATAAAGAACATATTTTGTATCAACATTCAAACATTATTTTAAGCCCTGCTGAAAATATTCACTTACCGAATATCGCGTATCCCCTGAAAATGAGGTCCCTGAGATCTTCAAAAGAAAGGATTAAAGTTCGGGCATTAAGACCGTTATCGGTGGAATTGACGATACATAATTAGAGGATTAGGCTGCGCTCGAAGACTTTGACAGTTCATTTTCAAACTATGCATTGAGATTTAATAAAAGATAAGTGCATGTATTTCGGATTACCTCTCCACTATGTTGGGAACATTGTACTTTCGTTACGGTTTTAAGGTAACCGAAGATTCAGAATTAAATTATTTAAACAATATTTTGTAGATTTTTTGTATGGTATTGTAACATTATGTTATAAAAGATTGAAAAACATGGAAATTGAAATATAGACTCACATTGACTTGCTTACATGTAGACATTCATTATAAACGAAGTGAGCTAAAGAATGATACGATTCTATTAATATATTCAAAATCTTTTGTTCAATACAAACATAATGTCATTAAGAACATATAGTTGAAATTTAATTAGATTCTGAATTCTTATAGTTATAGTTTCTTATGATTATAACGAATTCTTAGATTCATATGATTATAATGAATTCTTAGATTCATATGATTATAAAGAATTCTTAGATTCATATGATTATAACGAATTCTTAGATTCATATGATTATAATGAATTCTTAGATTCATATGATTATAATGAATTCTTAGATTCATATGATTATAACGAATTCTTAGATTCATATGATTATAATGAATTCTTAGATTCATATGATTATAATCAAGGATTAAATTCTTAGATTCATATGATTATAATGAATTCTTAGATTCTTTTGATTATAACAGTATTTATTACTGTAATTATTATCCTCACGATTATCATTAAACGTCATTATTATCATCTTTATCATAATATCATCGTCAAATTATATCGTCATATCATCATCATTATTATATCATCATAACATCATCATCATCATTATCATTAATAATAAAACGATTATTATTAAACATCATTACAATAATATCGTCATATTATATCATCATATCATCATCAAGATATCATCATCATTATTATATCATAAGAACATCATCATTATTATATCATAAAATCATCATCATCTTATCATTATCATTAATCATAAAACGATTAGTATTAAACGTCATGATCATAATATCATCATCATCATATTAATCGTCATTATCAAAGTATCATTCTCATAATCATATCATAATATCATTATCATAATATCATCCTCATAATCATACTATTTCATCATTATCATGATATCATCCTCAGAATCATATCATTATATCATTACCATAATATTATCATCATCATAATCATAATATCATTATAATGACTATTATCATGATGACGATGTTATATTACTGTGATGATTATAGATTATAACGAATTCTTGATTGCTATGAATATAACACTTATGACTGCTGTTATAGTATATTTGCTACTGTATCAGCTGCAAAAATACTGAAATCCAATTGAAAGTTTTTGAAAGCATGAATTCAATATCCTAATTTCGATAAAACTGCAGTATCTCGACTTCTAATGACTCTAGAATCAAAATCAAGACAAGTTAAAGGTTTGATCTTTAAAATAAAGCAGGAAAATATTTCAATTTGTGCACGAAAATCGTTATTTGAGCCTATTTGAACAGTTACCTTAAAAATAATTGGTTAAAAATTGTATTAACTTACACCTATTTGCTATAGGTTATTATAAAATAAATCGACAATGTTTTTGACGTGTTTTCAAAATAAAACATATCTGATAAAAAGTAAAGCATATGTTTTTATAAATGTATTTAATTTACTATTCTAAGAACTACTTTTGCTATGCATTGTTAGAAGCTTAATTTTTATATTACGAAATGAATAGAGAATAAACATTTTATTTTGTGGAACATTTTATATAGATAATTATATTTTATTTTGTTTAGTTTTATTTGTTTTTTTTTTCAAATGTATCAGATATACATCTTTTCTGTTCTTTTCTAATAGTTAAGAGTATGAGGGCAATCTCAGTATTATTATTATCTGAATCAAATATATAAATATAATAATTCCGCCGGGAATACATTGTATTCCCGGCGGAATTGAAAAGAATATACCTTAAGGATAAATTTGGTTACAAAATTTAAA